>JAKLNC010000007.1:0-84452 GCA_022813145.1 Barbatosphaeria neglecta | reverse complement strand
CCCCCCCCCCCCCCCCCCCCCCCCCCCCCCCCCCCCCCCCCCCCCCCCCCCGTGCGGTACGAACGGACGGCACAGCGGCACATCACATCACATCACGGCGCCTGCCCACCGGCGAGAGCATGAATTTGCCTCGCCCTTGCCTGCCCTGCGTTGCTGGCCTCGTTGGCTTGGTTGGCTAATTTTTCCATCTCGTCCGCTCGGACGGGGACGGTGGCGACAACCTCCGCGGTTACGGAATGGGGAATGGGCAAGTAAGCAGGCAAGCAAGCACGCGGCCAGGTCGGCAAACCAGCAGACAAGGACGAGGCGAGGGAATGGGTGATGGGCCTCTCCCCCCGCCTTTGCTCGGATTACCTAGATATCGTCTGTACTGAGTCATTTCCTCGGTGCGAATGACGACAACGACGACTTCCTTCGGATAGGGCCTTGACGTCGAGCCAGTAGACACCAAGTCCTGTTCACCTGATCAAACCATGTAGGAACTTATGAACAGTTTTGCGTGTTTGCCTTGCCACGTGGACCTATTCACCTCAACCACAATCGGCACAGACCTCTCATCGTGCAACAATGACGACTCTGTTGGTAGGGCCGAAGCGCTAAGTATGAATAGATGCGACCCCAACAGCCATCTGAGTGAAGACAAGTCCTGCGCTGCTGACGAAACGGTCCACTAAACCACCTCATCGTGTTTAAAGATGGTAAGCTGAAGCCGAGCGACGAGGTGATGACCACTCATGAATATATGGTGGCTTCCGGTGGCTTCTTGGTCATAGGCGCCGAACGATGGCTACGAGTGCACTGCTTCCTCAATCACAAGCCTCACCCCATAGCGCAGACACGTAGGAGCATGATAGGTCAACACTAAGCAGTCAAACTCAGTCAACCTTCCCATTACTCCTTCCAGAGAGCCCTCCTTATGTTATCAGTAAATCAAGACGTCGACAGGCTCTTCTCCAGGGCCTTGACGCCATCTCTAACCTTCGGACAGAAGTGCCGTCGTAAGAGCTCATTCTCCCAGACCGTCGTGGCGAACGGGTTGCTGCCCTCGACGGTCTCGCTCAAGGGCTTGTAGGTGCCGTCGCCTTTTCTCTCCTCCGTATTCCACAAGGCGCTGATCTTCCTTCCGTGCGTGTTGGAGACGTCGTGGAGAAGCGCCAGGATGGCCTGGCACGACTTTTCGGGTACTTGCAGGGACGCCGACATGAGCTGTTTCGTGAACGCAGCCAGGCGCAGCGGTGGCACGGAGCGAATATTGTAGTACGGCAGAAGGATCGCCGTCAGGCACCGGATGAGGAGCACCGTTGTCGTCTGTAGATTGACCTTGGCGCTCTGGCTTGTTGCGGCAGCGGGGCTGTCGGGATCTGGTAGACGGAGAGAGGTGGCTCGATATTCAATGTCTGGATTCACGGACAAGGGTGGGATGCTGCGGAAGAGGTGCGTCGTGAAGAAGGAAAGGTCGAGATGGAGGTCTGCGCGAGCGTTGTGGGCATCCTGGCCCGCCAACAACGCGAAGGCGGTGACTGTGCAGAGCAAAGCTTCGCGGCTGGGATTTCGCACCTCGTCGGGATCGTCATCCTCAATATCCCCGTCTCCCCCGCCGTCCCCGTCTTCCTTGTCGACCTCGTCCTTCTCTTGGTCTCTGTCGCTATAGCGAACCAGGTCCTTGAGCGCCTCGAGCAGATCGCCGAAGAAGTCCTGGTTGATCAAGTGTGCGTACTTGGCCAGACCCTCGAGAACAGCTCCCATTAAATGCGGTAGCCTCAGCTTCAGGACGCGGAAGTACGTGGCAAACACCAGCTTGAGGGTCTCCGACTGCATTTTATCGCGCTCTTCGTGGCTGACGATTGCATCTGCCTCCGCCATGTCCTTGTCTAACACCTTCTGCTCCCTGAGAAGCTTTCTCTCCCGCTTCGTCCGGAATACCCTCTTCTCCTTGGGCTTCTTCCCATTCGCCGAGACGGCATTGGGCTGGTCTACATTGTCCTGGGACGCTTTGCCAGAGAACTCGGACAGGAGTCGCAGGTGGAGGAAGGTGTTCAAGACGCTCTCGTCGACCTGGTATTCTCGTGCCCTCATCATCTTGGACAGGAGCGCGACCGCCTCCATCGACGGCCTCCCTTCTTCGTCTTCGCGAAACAGTGTCTCCAGCGTCTCCTTGCACTTGACGAAGGATTCATCTATGTTCCTCATGCTGAGCTTCCGAACAAGGATTGCCAGCAGGTCTCCGCGGAAATTGAAATGAGGAACGCTGGTCAGGAGGGTGCAGGCGCAAGTGACGGCGATCTTGGCCAGGTCGCGAGTTGCCTGGCCGGCACCCGGTCGGCCCGCTCTTGCGAGCGTCGCTAGCTCCCTGAGATATGCTTGATAGCCCGCGAGCAGGGACTGCTCGTACGTCTGGAGAATGCGGATGCCCTTGGACAATGGCTCTCTTGAAGGCTGCTCAGAGGCCGGACGCAGGCGGTAGCCGGGGATGACATCCTTGTAGACAGCCAATTGCGTGACGAGGGCGAGTTTCCGAACGGCGACGACCGAGGTCTGCCCAACCTGCGCGAGCGCCTTGAAGGAACCTGGATGTTGCTCGGGGTCCTCGTTCATCTTGAGTGCAATCTTGGCCAGCTCCTCCTTTGCAGCCATAATCTGCTCTGCTTCTGGGATTTGCGGCTGCTCGTGGCTCCTCTCGACCGTTTCTGTGGGCGGTATTTCCTCGCCATCGTCATCGAGCCAGTCATCATCGCTGGTAATCGATACGTCACCGCCCTCTGGAGCCTCTGCATGCTTCACAAATCCGTCGTAGTTCTTGATAGGAAGCTTCTCCTTCTTTCCCTTCTTCGTCTTCGTCTCGTAGTTTTGTTCGAGGTTCCAATTCGCAGCATGCTTGAAGAAGGCCTTCTGAGCCTTGGCACCACTGCTATGAGGTGTGGACTCGTCGCCCGACGAGGGCGGGGTTAACTTTCGCCGTTTGGAGGGCCTCGAAGCCATTGTCGCAGAAGTCGAATATTTGTCTTCCAGCAAGGTGGATGTATTGAGCTGGGAGGAAACGGCACAAAAAAAAAAGTTCGGGACCCTTGCGAGGAAGAAGTTGTAAGTGGGGCAAACAGGCCTTATCAACAGGCAACTGTTGGCCGATGGCTGCTTATCGCTTCGCATCTGCTCGGGGCCAAAAAAAAAGTTCGCCTACACGAAAAAGTGTTTCCTGTAGGGCCTTCCTTTAGCTGCATCCCACTTGAGCGGGCACCGAGCCAAAGACAATCCAGCGCCTGAGCAACCCTCGTGCCTGGATCTGGACAGAACCGCCATAATGGCGACCTCTCTTGCCGCGCAGCTGGCGCAGATTGCGGCCAAGTCCAAAAGCTCTCTGGACGTCAAGGCACAGAAGGCGGCGCATTCTAAATCGTTGATTTTCGAGCCGCGTGTCGCGGCCGGCCAGAGCTTCCACACCGTTTTCGCCCTCTGCCGCGAAGGCTTCGACGAGCTGTGCCAGCTCGACGGCCGTTTTGCCTCTTTTTCCAACACTCTATTCAGCGAGCAGAGCCAGGATGAGGACCGGAATCAGATGAATGTGCAGGAAAATGCCGAGCTGGACAAGAAGATCGAGTCCTTCCTGCGCCTATGTGGAGGCCGGCTCAGGCTTATGCCTGCTATTAAGGCTATCGAATGGCTCATCCGTAGATTTCGGTAAGTGCGAAAGGGTCTTCTGGAAACCTTTCACTCGTTTCTGTCCGTTATGTTCATGCTCCGGCCTAGCTAACCTTCACGGGTTCTTCTCTCAGTATACACGAGTTCAACACCGGCGCCCTCATTACCACGTTTCTTCCCTACCACACTATCCCGGCTTTCGTAACTCTGATGTCGATTCTGCCTGCGACGATACCCCACGAGTACAGATTTCTCGATCCGTACATCCGCTCTCTGACGCCGCCGCCACGGGCTTCCATTGTGCGCGAGGCAACGCAGCACTTCGAGCTGCTCGCAACGATATCTGCGTACACATTAGAATCGTGTAGGGCTCAGCAGCAATATCCGGCCCTGATCTCTTTTTGGGGCGGGATAATGACGGAGGCGATCAATGGGATGCTCGACAACCTCAGGTCTGGCAGGAAGGGCGTGCAGTTGGACAACGACCAGGCTGTGCTCCAGCAGGTGGGGCCTATCCTTGGCGAAGCGCTGGTCACCAAGAAAGTCCCTGGTCTCCAGATTGCCGCCTATATGGTGGTCTCCGTCCTAGCGTCTAAGACGAGCCTCAGCGATGTGGCTCTGTCCGCTTTCATGGAACAGATCGTTTACGGTTGGACCTCGGACACCATCCGGCCCGGCCTCGTGTGCCTGTCTATCCTGGCGCAGTATCGCTCAGCAAAACAACTGTCGAGCAAGGTCACGAAATCCGTGCTCAGGATTCCGGACCTCCCTCAGCTCCTGCTAGAGATCGGGAAGGATCGCCGGGTTGACAAGCTGGCTAGTAGCCTTGCGCTGTCGTTGGTGGATCGCTTGGCCCGGAAAGGAGCGGTTCGGGGCCTTCCAATCATCAGTTCGATCATCTTGGGCGGATTGCTACAAGAAAGGCAGCTGGTGGTAGCCTTCAAGGGGCTCCTCTTGGCTGCACACAGCATTGGCGATGACCTCGACCAAGACGGGAGCATCAGGAGGGAACTGGGCTCGAGTCTGGTGATTCTATGCCAAGCACAAGGGAACGCGGGCGAGACCATGCGGAAGGTGGTCGAAGACGCCAGCTTCGACATCGAGGAGCTGGAGCTGATGCTGGACGCCTCCCTCCGCCCCAAGCTGCTTCTCGAGGGCTCCGGTGAGGACGCTGCAATGGCCAACGGCGTCGAGTCGGCGGTACCTGTCCCTGAGGATCTAGAGGCGGCAGTGACGAGACTGTCCGGACTCCGCGAGCCCACTTCGTCCTGCCTGTCTCGACGGTCGGAGCCACTCTTTGAAGAATTATGTCGCCTGCTCCTAACGTCCGCCAACAATAAGGACGGGCTGGCCCAGTTCGACACGACTCCCCTGCTAGGTCGGGCAGAGGCTTGCTCAGACTGCTTCTACTTCAGTTTCTACATGCGGATGTGGTCAGGGCCGTTCCCGACTCTGGCTCGCGTGGCTGCGCTGGAGATGACCAAAAAGCGGCTGGAGCAGGACGATTGCTCGGGAGTTGACTTCCAGGCCGTCTTGCCGTACTGCATCGCTGCCATGAACGACCCGGCGAAGAAGGTCCGCCGTGCCGCAGCCGACCTCCTAGCGCTACTGGGTGGGCTGGCTCAACAGCAACGCAGCGCCAATGGCGCCCCCCGTTGGGGCTCCGAGCAGCTCTATGAGGCGTCAGATGACCTCAAGTGGCTTACGCCCGACGCGAGGCAGTGCCTGTTGCAAGATCTCATCATTCCCTCTCTCGAGGAATCCGTCCTGCACGAAGACTACCTGTCGGAGGTCCTGAAGGACGCCTTCGACAAGCACGGCGATAATGACAGCAAGCAGGGCCACATTTCGCACGGGACTAGGCTCTCTATCCTGAATTTCTTAGCCGGCCACGCCATTTACACGCCCCTGCTCACGCTTAAAGTCCGCCTACTAAAAGCTCTGAACCAGATCCGAGGCGTGTCCAGCACCTCACGGACGCAACTTCTTGCGCCTCTGCTTAAGTGGTGGATCGGCCTGACGGCCGAAAGGGCTCAGCAATTGTGTTCTTTGGAGTCCCTCGACGAACCTCTCGTGGACTTGAGCTGCGTGGAGGTTGTGGCCCCGAATGACAGGGCGGGTGGCCTAGAGTGCCTCTTTCAGTTTATCCAGGGAGAAGCCGCCAATGAGCGGCCAAGCTTGGTTCGCTGCATATTTCAGAGGATACGGAAGATGTGGCCGGCGATGAGAGCAGACGCGCAAACGTCCACGGCCCAGTTCATGATGGCGCAGGCGGAAAAGCCGGCATCATCGACGTCGACATCCACCACGGCTGAGCAGGATCTCGTTTCCGTGGAAGCTGCGGAGCTCCTCCGGAGCGTGACGCTCACGACGGACATCCTATCGCAGTTCTTGGATTCGCTAGTGGACTCGGGCACCAAGTTGGCAACGGAGCCGCCGCCAAGCAAACGGAGAAGGACGAGCGCTACGGACCACAGTCGAACCCACAGCGCTCAGTCGACCTCGGAGTTGAGGTCGGCATTGAGCAAGGTTTCGTTCGTCCTGCAGCTCGTAGAAGCATCTAAGCCGGCGGAACATCCGCAACTTCTGCAGAGTCTCTTTATGACGCTCTCGCACCTGCAGACGCTGAGGTCTCTCGTCGGCTCCGAGCTAGGGTATCTCCAGAACCTGGTGTTGGGCTGCCTGCTCGCCATGATGCCGGCGTACCGGAGCAACAAGAGCCTGAAGATCGACGCATCGGTCGGCCATGGCGACATCCTAATCACCTGTGTCCAGAAGTCCTCCAGCCCGGCGGTGCAGAATGCGGCGCTGCTCTTGGTGGCCGATCTCGCCAAGACGGCGCCGGATGTTGTGCTACATAGCGTGATGCCCATCTTTACGTTCATGGGCAACTCGGTGCTGCGGCAGGGCGACAACTACTCGGCCCACGTCGTCAACCAGACGATCCGCGAAGTCATCCCGCCCCTGATCGAGACGTTTCGGAAGGGCAAAAGGAACGTGGTGGCGAGCGCGGCCGAACTGCTGTCGAGCTTTGTCACCGCCTACGAGCATATTCCGTCTCACCGGAAGCGCGATCTCTTTATCCAGCTGACCGAACACCTCGGCCCTGGAGAGTTCCTCTTCGCCATCGTGGCCATGTTTGCGGATAAGTACGGCACGACGGACAGCATCGTTGACTTCCTTAAGGAGCTCATGAGCTCCTTCACCGTCGAGGTGCAGCTCCAGACTCTGGTCAAGATCGTCGCTCTCATCGGCGATATCTTCAAACCCAAGCCCCAGCTCTCAGCGACGCTGCTGAGGCAAAAGGACGATGGAGACCAGGACATCCAACGATCAGCGCTCAAGCAGTTTGCCTTGTTGCCGCAGCTGCTGTCGAATCGACGACTCAAGGTCGAGATCGGGAAGCTGGCCGACAGAGACGATATGGAAGCGGCCAAGGCTCGCGAGCTCTACGCAGCGCTGCTGGAGGACATCCTGACCCTAGCGGACACCGTCAAGCCCAAGAAGCCGCTGCACAGCAGCTGTGGGGAGGCCCTCGCCAACCTTCTGAACCTGCTATCCATTGGGGAGTTCATCAAGGCCGTGGAAACACTCCTGGACAGGCCCAACATCGGTCTCCGGCAGAAGGTCTTGCGGGCTCTCGAGACGCGGGTGGACGACGAGAGCATCAGCGATGCCAAGTCCAGAACGGCGCTGCTCGCGTTCCTGCCCCAGCTTACGGCCGTCATCCGGGACTCGGACGACATCGCGTACAAGCACACGGCGGTGCTCTGCGTCGACAAGATCGCAGAGAAGTACGGCAAGAAAGATCTCGAGGCGGTCACGGCCGCCGCCGCCACCATCGCCAGCGAGGCGTGTCTCGGCCAGGCCGACCGGCGGCTGCGCATCATGGCGCTGCTCTGCCTCGCGTCTGTGGTGGACGTCCTGCAGGACGGGATGGTGCCCATACTGCCGGTGGCCATTCCCAAGGCCCTGGCCTATCTCAAGCACAGCGTGGACGGCAAGGACTCGGACGTGGAGATGCACAACGCGGCCTATTCGTTCTTCACCGCGCTCGCCGAGCACTTGCCGTACATGTTGTCGGGATCCGACATCTGCGTGATCCTTGGCATCTCCTTTGCCTCTGCCGAGACGGAGCTGGGCGAGGAGTGGGAAGACAGCAGACAGAAGTGCCTGCAGCTGCTAGCAGCACGGGTCGAGGCCGGGACGATGTTCCCCGCGCTGCAGCGCAGCTGGGGCGAAGCCGCCGCGGCCGGGTATTCGGTAAGTACTGCCTACATGTACCTACCCAGTAACGCGTGGATTCTCTAGGAGTGGTAGGGCCGCGTCAACAGCACTAGACTAACGAAAACTATGACAGGCCATCACGGAGTTTTTGCAGGTTTTGGGGCAGGGCATCGACAAGCAGTCCAAGTCTACTATCGCCAAGAACGTGGGCACGTTAGCGGCTATCTTCCGGGGCGCGCTGGGTCTGCGGCGAGAAATGCGCGGCAGGGACCATCTTGGTGGGCCAGAGGGCGCTTCGAGGCTGGACGACATCGAGGATTCGGTGGACCGGGTGGCGCTCAAGATGATCTTCCGGCTCAACGACGCGACGTTCCGGCCGGTGTTCTCGGAGCTGATGGAGTGGGCGGAGTCGAAGTCGGCGGAGGAGGACGAGCTGGACCGCACGCTGCGGCTGCAGAGCATCTTCGGCTTCCTCTTTGCCTTCTTCGACAGTCTCAAGTCGGCCGTGACCAACTACTCGTCCTACGTGGTGGACAGCGCCGGCAGCGTCTTGCGGCGGGCCCGGATGGACCGCGCGGAGGACCGGGAGCTGTGGAAGAGGGTGCTGCGGACGCTGGGCAAGTGTTTCGAGCACGACCAGGAGGACTTCTGGCAGGCTCCGGCGCACTTTGGGGCGATCGCGCCGGCGCTGACGGAGCAGTTCCTGCACGCGGCGGCGGGCGTGGACGTGCTAGGAGAGCTGGTGCCGGCGGTAGTAGAGCTGGCGGGCCGGGCGGAGTCGCAGGAGCACCGCAAGGAGCTGAACGGCGCGATCCTCCGGCACCTGCGGTCGGAGCACGCGGCGGTGCGGCTGGCGGCGGTGCGGTGCCAGCAGGCGCTGACGGACCGGCCTCGGCTGGCGGAGGACTGGCTGGCCATGCTGCCGGAGCTGCTGCCCTACATCAGCGAGCTGCAGGACGACGACGACGAGGTGGTGGAGCGGGAAACGCAGCGCTGGATCGTCAAGATCGAGGGCGTGCTGGGCGAGAGCCTAGACAGCATGCTGCAGTGAGGGAGTACAGCACATGGAGAGACGTAATTCAAAAGATACAATTAAAAAAAGCAAGGAGGAAAAATCAAAGCAGTTAGAGCGCGTTCGACCGATGTAAGCCCGGTGATCTTGTCGCCGGTTGCCTTTTTTTATCTCCCGGAATCTTCTCGATGCCAGGGGTTTGACCAGTGGAGCCTCCGACTCTGAACAAAGAGGCAAACACCCACTGCCCCAGCTAAACTCGGGTTGTACCGGGATGATTAAGTGGCATCAACACAGACAGGCGGACAGACAGGCAGAGCTGGACTGCGAGGCTGAGAAATCGCAAGGGTAAAAATTCCACAGTGCAGGTACCCGTAGGTAGCACGGCGGCGAAGTCTCACCCTCACAGGAGAGCTTCCGGCTTATTCTCGTCAGGGGATCCATCCCAGCCATTCCGGAGAGCCCAGGAGGCGTTTCTGCTCCGTATTACCAGGCCAATATTTCGACACGGCCCGCGCCGGCATCAGCACCGCAGTAGCATTTTCCAGGGATGAGTGATCAGTATGGATGGCACCGATATGGATCTGTCTACGTCAGGGCCCGACGGTGGGACTGCTTGGATTTCATCTATATATTACCTGCCTTCTCGCGGTATCTAACGACTCGAATCATGGATGCTATTTATCATTCAGTGGTATCCAGGATACTTAGCAGACGTTATACACCACCTTATATATTAAGAGGTCGGCTGGCTGTTTCGGAGCCGTCACTGTAACGGGCCGACGATATACCGAAGCATGGAGGCGGGACCCTGCCGGAGGGGAGCTACGGCGCTGCCGGCTCGGCTGCGCACCGTCGGTACGGCGCACTGGACACGGGCGTACAGCAGCGTCCTGCCCCGGAAAAGCACAGGTACCTACCCGTCTTCGTACCTATTACCCCTACCCTCATCTGCCCATCCGCCCCGCAACGCTGACAGACCCGTCCCATGAAGACAAGGGCCGGAAAAAGGAGCGCGTCGTGATCCTCGGCTCCGGCTGGGCCGGCTACGGGCTCGCGCGCACGCTCGACCCCGCGCGCTTCGAGCGCGTGCTGGTCTCGCCGCGCTCCTACTTTGTCTTCACGCCCCTGCTGGCCTCTACCGCCGTCGGCACGCTCGAGTTCCGCGCCGTGCTGGAGCCCGTCCGCCGCCTGCCCGGCCGCGACCCGGTGCGCTTCCACCAGGGCTGGGCGCAGGATGTCGATTTCGCGCGCAAGACGGTGCGCGTGCTGCCCAACGCGGGGGGGGACTGCGAGGGGGGCAATGGAGCCCAGATGACGAAGAGGGAGGGGAAGGTGAGGGGGGAGAAGCAGGACGCGATCGAGGTGCCATACGACCGCCTCGTAGTGGCCGTCGGCGCGTTCCCGCAGACGTTCAACATCGAGGGCGTGCGCGAGCACGCGCACTTCCTCCGCGACGTGGGCGACGCCCGGCGCATCCGCCAGCGCGTCCTCGCGCTGTTCGAGCAGTGCGCCGCCACGCCTGCCACGGACAAGGACCGCGCGGCCCTGCTGCACTTCGCGGTGGTGGGCGGCGGCCCCACGGGCGTCGAGTTCGCGGCGGAGCTGCACGACCTGGTGCGCGACGACCTGGCACGGGTGTACCCTAACCTGGCACCGCTGGTGCGCATCACCCTGTACGACGTCGCGCCGGGCGTGCTGCCCATGTTCGATCGCCAGCTGGCCGGGTACGCCGTCGAGCGGTTCCGGCGGCAGGGCATCGACGTGCGCACGGAGCACCACCTGCTGCGCATTCGCGCTGACGATCCGGGAGGTACTAGTGGCGGCGGCAGTGGCAGTGGTGGTGGTAGCAACGGGCTACTGCGTCTGCGCATCGCCGAGCACGGCGACGAGGAAGTCCCCGTCGGGATGGTGGTTTGGAGCACGGGCCTGACGCCCAACCCGCTGGTCGGGACGCTCGTTGGCGAGGGCGAAGGGGGGGAGGACCGCCGCCGTCTCGTCAGGGACCCCAAGACCGGCGGCCTCGCCACCGACCCCTTCCTGCGCGCGTGCGTGACCAACACTACCCCCAACAGGAACTCATCGGAAGATGGGGCTCCCACCGTCCTGCCCGACGTCTACATCATCGGCGACTGCGCCGCCGTCGACACGCAGGCGAACCTGCCCAGAACGGCGCAGGTGGCCTCGCAGCAGGCGTCGTACCTCGCCAAGCGCCTCAACGCCGGCGACTTACCCCTGCCCCTTCTCCCAGCCGGGGACGGCGAGGAGGCGGCTGCCATCGCCACACCGGCGAAGCCCTTCCGCTTCCGCAACTGGGGCACGATGACCTACTTAGGCGGCTGGCGCGCCATCCACCAGAGCGACGCCGACGAGCTTAAGGGCTGGTCCGCCTGGGTGCTCTGGCGCTCCGCATATATGACCTACAGCTTCTCCGTGCGCAACAAGATCATGGTGCCCGTCTACTGGGTCATGACTTGGCTCTTCGGCCGCGATATCTCGCGCTTCTGAGGGTTCGGGGGTGTTATTGGATAGTAAGGTAAGTACCTATAGATCTTAGGTACCTACATCAGCTGGTACTTGTTGGCTAGACGGTGGCGGATCGCCAATCACACTTCTCTCTTTTCACGACGTGTACCGCAGGTAACCCTGATCTCGTATGGGTGAACGTTCCGTTCCGTTGTTGGCTACCTGCTCCTACCGGCTATGCTTGTTATAGAAATAGGGGCCGACCCGGCGCCCTCTCCTTTCCGGTAGCTAAGGACACCTGACAAGTCAACCACCTACTACTGATTCGGAAGGTAACTCGCAACCCGTTCCCTAGCCGGCGGCGACAAGATCCCAACTCTTTTCGGTTTTTTTTGATCTTCAGCCCTTTGGGTACGCATCCTGTCCGTTCGTCGTCGTCTGTTCAGCCTGTTTGATCGTATCTGCTCAGCACTGCACCTGTGCCATGTGACCTAGCCTGGGTATTGCAGCCACAAAAACCTGTGCTGGTCCAGAATAGGTGAGTGGTGTACTTGATCCAGCGCGCTGAGCCCCGGGGGGGTGGGGGGGTTAGTGCTTCTTCGTGCTCTCGGCATTGCCCTCGCCATAGATGAAGGAGTTGTCGTGAACGGGGCACGGGTCCGTAAAGTGTTGCGGCATGAAGATGACCGAGCCTCCCGTCTTCGCGTGCCTCGAACTGCCCAGTCCGAGGCCCTCACGCCTGCCCCGGCAGGTGCAGGCCAGCTCGGCCTCGGTCGTCGGCGCAGTGGGGAAGGGCATGCCCGGCACAGGGATCGAGTTGAACGGGTGCGAGTTGAGGGGTAGGTACGGCCCGCAGACCACCGGCGGCGGAAGGTTGGGGGCCGGCTTGAGAACCACATCGATGTCGACAGGAGGTCCCAGGCCCATCTTTTGGTGCGGCGCCGACGGGCCATGCTCTGCAACCTGCGGAGCATTTACGCTGGACGAGGTTCGATGCTGCTTGTGAGCCGACGCCTTCGCCGATCGCGTCGCCGCTATCGGGCTTCGAGGTCGCGGGGGACCTTCCGTGTAGTTCCACTCCACAGGCCTGCCCTCCTTATTTAGTTCGATCGCTAACTTGGTGTCCTCCGGAAGAGTGGCCGGCTTCGTCTCAACCGCCGCCGCAGCAGCGTAGCCATGGCCTATAGAGACGGAAAGGTCAATACCGATTATTTCCGCTGAGCTCTCCGATAACCAGGAGGGGAGTCCATAGGGGTGCGGTAACTTACCTGGGCCGGTAATATGACCGGCAGTCTGGGCAGCATTGTCGGAAAAGGAGCCTTTGGTCACCTGGGCAGTAGGCATCGCCACCTGCTGGACCGGATGGGTCTGAACCACCGGCATCTGCGCATAGCTGAGAGATACCGTCGTCTGGATAGTCTCCTGCACCTTCGATATGGGCGTCTGCTGAGCTGACTGGCCCACATTGACAGGCTTCAGAGCAGGTGTCTCTTCGCCATAGTAAGAGACCATGGGCTTCCAGGAGGCCGCCTGAGCCGTCAAAGTAGACACCAGTTCGGCTGAATGGGGGCGCTGACCGCCCACATCGGCGGGCTTCGAAGCAGGCGCCTCTTCTCCGTAGTATGCAGTAACGGGCTTCACATTGGCAGGCTTCGACGCAGGCGCCTCTTCGGTATAGTACGAGACGACCGGCTTCACATTGGTGGGCTTCGCAGCAGGCGCCTCGTTGCTAGAGTACGCGACGACAGGCTTCGCGCTGGTAGGCTTCGGATTGGTAGGCTTCGAGGCAGGGGCCTCCTCGCTGTAGTACGGGACCACGGGCTTCACAGTGGTGGGCTTCGAAGCGGGCGCCTCTTCGACGTAGTACGAGACTACGGGCTTCCAGGTAGCCGCCTGAGCCGTCGACATGGCCTGCTGGGCTGAGTTGGAGCGCTGGTCGCCCACATTGGTGATCTTCGCAGCAGGCGCCCGATCGACATCGTGCGAGACGGCGGGCTTCCAGGGGGCCGGCTCAGGGTCGATATCCATGCAATCCTCATCCTGGTCGTAAGCGCGAGGTGCGGTATTTGCAACGTTGTCGCCGCGACCGCCGTCGGAGGATGGGTGAGCTACTCGGGCATCGCCGTCAGCGCCGCCGTTCATATCCAGCAGAGGGGGTGGGAGGAGAGGAGACTAGGAGGGGGGGAGTAGGAAGGAAAGAGTAGGAGAGGCGATGTACCTACTAGAAGTCACCGCACCAGCAGTCGTCGTGCCAGAAATCGGCATATTGGAAGTTGGCTGACGAGGAGCCGAGTGAAGGGAAGTCAACTGACAGGGGGTTGGCATGCTTCCAGTAGTGTCCCGGGCTGGAGCCGCGGCAGGGCCTACCATGTCCGTAAATGTCGACGCAAGGTAGCGAGCGGATACATGGCGCGGCGCCGGATTCTGTCTGGAATGACATCCTGACGTGTTGCTGTCTTCGGGGTGGTGGTAAGAAGAGCCATAAGCAGACAGACCATGAGAAGGGGGACCGTGAGAAGGGGGGCCGTAGCCCGAATTATAGGCCGAACCATGGCCTGAACCATAGCCGAGGTCATAGCCCGGACCGTGGCCCAAAGCGTGGTCTGAACCATAGTTTGGGCCGTAGACCGAACCGTAGCCCTGATCACGAGACGTCTGGCGACCGCCACGATGCTTGCCGTGAGCCTGCTTGTTGTCGGCGTGGCCACTACGCTGCTCCCGCTGGAGCTGCAGCGCCATCTGCAGCTGCTCCTGGTTGTAACCGCTCATCGTGGGCAACCCAGAGATCCGCAGGAAAGGGAAAGCGCAGACGCAAGCAAGGGCTGCGAGCTGACAACAGATCGCAGCTAGAATGCTGCAGAGATGAGAAAGAACAATAGCTGGTCAGAAGACTGGAAGATCCAGATGGGAGAGTGAATATTTGGCTGTACCTGGTATTTTCGGGGTAGAGCCCGAGAGGACGCAATGTGGGTAGCAGACGAAGAAGTCGCGATGGAGGAGGGTGGATAGTGAGGGGAGGAAGGTGGGAGGGATTCGAGGAGGAAAGTGCTTTGGACACCAGTGGGCCTCTGATTATATGCTAGCAGCCTGGCGAGGCCAGAGAGGAAAGGAAGGGGGTAACTTTCCGGAGCCAAGGAGAAAGTGAAAGACGCAGACAAGAAAGACGATGCCTAAATTGCCCGTTTGGCCGCAAGATAGACCTCCTGGTGGGTGTCCTAGAAGCTGAAGGCAAGGCCGGTGACTGAGAGTTGTTTTGGTTCAAGCTGGCAGCGACGCGTTCAGGATAATATAGAAGGGGTGCCTAAGAAGTGCCGACAAGAATGGCAGAAAACCCAAGTCGCTGTCACCGCTTTCGTGGCTGGCAAAGCACACAGAAAGGCCGAGAAAGCCACAGAACTCACGAAATAAGACACTGTGAACTTGGATCGTAAGCTAGGGATCATTACAGCTGTGCTTTATCAGGGCACCCACTGTTTAGCAATGCTCACCGTGGCTAACCTTCCTGAAAGCCTCCAGCTATCTGGGCATCCAGCACCCTGTGCCACCTCGCCATAACCACGAAAGACTGGGCTGCCCAAGCTCCTGCCATCAAAGCACATCATATACTTCTTGCATATCAATAGCATAGGAATAGAGGGGTGCTCCGTATCTAGTGCATCTTTCGTATCTATCTACCTTGTTAGCAGAAGAGCGTACATCTAACAGTGGGACGGACGGACAAACCAACGTCTTTTTTAGGTGAAGCATGCAGCTAAGAGTGTTGCTTTTCTAGAGTGCCGAGAAAAGGTCTGTCTTTGACAGTGCTGGCTCCTGGTCATCCCACGACTAAAATTTCTTCTGCTTCTTGGGGCCGACCTTGACCTCCTTCACGTTGATCTTCGTCTCCCGGTAGCGTCCACCACTGACCTCCTTGAGCCACGCAACCTCCACCGGCGGAACGTGTCCTCGAACGAAGTCTACGAGGGCCTGCGACTGGGGCGCGCCGATACGCAGCGCGACCGCCGATACGCGGGGAATCCCAAGACATGAACTCAGCCGCTCTTCGCAAGCCTTGGAGAAGCCAACGAGCTTGATAGCTTCTCGGCTCGCCTGGGCATCGGATGCCACGGCTACCATCTGGGGGAAGTGAGAATAGAACGCCGAGGGGTGGTTGGACCGGGCGATAAAGACGACTGAGTAGAATGGAGGAGAGGGAGGTTCCTCTTCCTTCGTAGAATCTCCACCTTCGCCAACCCTCGGGCGGCGTTTAGTGGATGATATCTGCTCGAGAACCCTCGAGACGCTGGCTAGCCCGACGTCCACGAACGCCGTGAGCTCGGGTGTGGGGGGGACGTCCTGGCGCGGCTCGGGATCGCCAGAGTCCCCTAGTTTCCTCTTCTGCTTTCTGCGGCGCTTACCCCTAGACGGGGGGGCATGGTTTCTGCGGTGCTTGCCCAGAGGTGCGAGAAGACTGGGTGATACGTCTATGTGTCAGGAAAGAGAAGTCCAGAAGCCCAATTCTCCTCCTCACGGGGGCCGATGCGGTGGATATAGACGCTACCGAGCAGCGGATTCACTTACTTGCACAAGAGTGTCAAGATTGTATCCTGGTCGTCCTGGGATATATCTGGCCTACTGTCGTGTCAGGGTCGCTATCATCGTGGCCCGAGACCGGAGAGGAGAGAGGGAGAGGGAACGTACCACTTCACGGCCGAGAATGGCGTGTCCAAATCTATGGCTTTCCGCTTGCTCATGGCTGCGCCTTGTAAGGATGCGTGATGAGTTGAGGAGGCGATGAAGAAAACGGTACGGGCTTCGCGCAGCACTTTTTTGCAGTATCCCCCCCACAACCAACCACAATGCCTTTCGCTTCTGGCTAGAGCCTCAGATAATTTATCCAAATCTCAGTTTCGCCTTCTTCGTCGGCACGGCCACTCCCTTTGTCTAGGGAAGCTCGAAACTTTGACGTAAAGGGTGGTGGGTCGACGGACATGGAGGCTGAAATCGCTTTGCTACATTGAGGATGTACTGAGTTTAAGTGGGCCCCTGAAGCTGAGGTCCCCCACGTGCCCACCTCTAATGTCAAGAAGACCTGGAGATCAATTGAAGCAGAATCAGCATTGTAATGCGCAGCTTGGTTGGGGTCTCCGCTGATATTAGTATGCATCTTCCATGGATGACGAAGGCGCTGAGGGGAAATGGAGGCTCTCATGCCAGTACATGCACAGTCCAGAAGCACTGAGCCAAGCCAATTGCAAGGCAGCAGTAATGTGTGGGAATCCAGCTGCCCCTCCTCAGGGACCTCCAAGGCCTAAGACAGTCCACGAGCCACAAGATCATAGCCTAGAATACTTGCTGCTTTTCCGCTAGCTGCCAGAAAGCGGGCGATTCCATCCTTGAATCTCAGAACACAATAACGGCTGCTTTGCGATGGTGCTGTTACTAAGAAAAGAGGTGCTTGGGAAGTCCCATGGTCTGCAGTGCTAATTACCCGTAGGTACCTGATTTCCAGGTACATATAGCAGGCAATACTTAGTAACTTCTAGTCTCCATGTGAATGAGAGTTTTGTGCGGGCAGATAAACTGTCGTGGTACCTGCGTAGGTAGGCGTACATGATTCGTAAGTAATGGTCTAGTGGGGAATCTCGGCATGCGCTAGCCTCCAGCTCTCATTATCAATGAACGCCATGCCATGCACGCGTCATATTTTCTGACGCAACAGCTCTCAGGCGTGTCGCGTCGCTGCCTGTGCGTAACATGATCCATGATGGTGGGGTACAGTAAGTACCTCTCACTTTGATGGGTAACAAATTGGTAGTCAACCTATCTTCCCTCTTTGGAATGGACGTACGGATTTGCACAGGCATCAGATTTGACAATACATAATTCATCATGTTCAAAAGGTGTATTTCCTGTGCTCGAAATTTTTGGTGGAAGCTTGTGATTCACTGTTAGGGACTAGGTACCTGAAGGTTAGCACCTACAGGTACCTAAACCTAAGCTGCTCAGCCCGGTCCAGCACTCCCCTGGACCGCTGCTACATGGAGCTCTTCTGGTTGATGTTGTTGATCCAGTAATAGCTGAGAAGGCGCTTCTGGAGCAGGCTCAACTACATAAACCAATCAATAGCAGCTGATGCCAGCTGCTTGAGCTTCCATGGCAGGCACACTCTAGGTGGATCCCCCGATTTGACAAAGCTGGCTGCTGCTCCATCCAATCCCACAGCAAGCCGGCAAATTCCCACCCACGCCCGACTTGGCTGGCGCCTGCCTTTCTTCTACACATCTTCCGCCGATTTCATTCATCTGCCGCACCAACCTTCTACCATCAATCATCTTCAATCAGCTATATATCCATTGTAGGTCGGTCTTTTTTATCAAAAGGTAGCCGCCTCCTGGTTATTTGCTCCTCATCTAGTTGCCCCAGAATCCTCCTACACTTGCTCATCTGGAAGAAAGCGATCGGGATCATCCTTCGCAAACCTACCTACTTTCTTACCTGGTACCTAGCCGGGTCCTACCAGACAGCTGGCCCTGGTGCTGGGTGCTCGCTTCTGTTTTAGGAGGGGAGCTCTACTGGGTTAGTCGAGCAGCAGGCTGGCAGCGGGTTCGGTACGTACCTCTCATTAGTCTCAATTCTTTCCCGCATTTGCCCTCCACCTAGCATTCCCTCCTGCCACTTGCCACTTGCCCCGTGCTGGCCTACCCGCCCACATCCCCCAGCAGGGTTGACTCGGAGGTTACTGGCTTTGCCCCGCATCTTCTTTCTCCTCATGCTGCAAGCACAAGCTGCCTGGTCCCGCTGTCCTCTGAAAGCTCCGGTGCAGTCAATCCACCTCTTGGGTTTTTTTTTTTGTTTGTTGTTGCTCGGCCCCGATAAAGACCACTAGAGGAGGATAGAGACTTGTTGCATACAAGTACAACCTTGCTTGGCTGCATCCATTTCACCTATCCCCACTACCTCTCTTTCAGTATCCTTGCAGCCTTGCCCGATATTTCTCAGTTCCCCGTACCCCCCCTCCTCCCCGTCGGGCGCCCCGGTCCCCCGTCCCCCATTCCCCATGCCGCTCTGGAGCTTCCACGCCATCCGGAACGAGCACACATGCTAATAATTGGGGCGAAGCACCAAGCTTCAGCCGAGTCCTCTCGCGCCAAGCTACTTGCTCCGTGTCGGGGCTCTTGAGACCCACGCATGTCTGCCTGCGTCAGCCCGATGGACCACGATTCGAGAAACGCCGAGTCGAGAGAACGTGCTGTGTCTTCCGAACCCTGCGCAACCCGGCCGAACCCTTTCGACGACGGCGAGAACTCGCGGAAGCGACGCAGAACTTCCATGAACGGTGCCTCTCGTAGCCGTTCCGTCGACACGGTCAAGTCTGCAAAGGACGATCAAGCTCCCAGCACCGCCGGCTCGGGATCAGCCCAGGAAGACTGCAACATGAGGCTCGACACTGACCCCACCACACCTATCACCCCCGACGCCCAGCTTGACCAGCCCTTGCCTCCCTCGTCATCCGCAGCGCCGGTGTCTAGCCGCGTTACGCTTAACTTGCGGAACTCAGAACAACGACCGCTCGACACTATACCCTCCTCGCCGCTCTCCCCGCAGAGCCCTTCCCCCGCCGCACACCAGCCTCGAGACGACGGCGTCAAGGTTAGCATCGAAGAGTCGGAGGCCGAGCTCGATATGCCTGCCGCAGAGGAGGCTGCAGGCGTCTCGGCTTCCGACGCGGAGGAGGCCGCAAGCCCGCCTATCGAGATTGTCAATGACGACCGGGCTGAAGAGGATACCGATTTCATTGCGGCCGAGCCATCAGTCACCATCCTGCGTGGCGCCGGCGCTCAGCCCAGCTTGATACACGATCCGTCGAACGAGTTTCCCTACAGCAATTCTGTCGACACTCCTTCCGAGATCATGGGCAAACTCTCCACTTACATGACGAGCTGTAGGTCCCTCTTATTGCTTCTCGTTGGTGGGCGGCGAGCTAACAGCTGGGCGCTATCAGTAGACGAAGATGTTCCCCAGAGCATTCGGGAATGGATTGAGAAGTATCTCCTCTACGGCCGGAGCGTATCCCACCAGCAGGCTATCGCTTCCTTCCGCCGGAATCGTCAGATCTGGCTTGCCCTGCCGGAGCTGGTATGGAACTGCGCGGCGCTACGGTCTGTATCCCCGTCTCTCCATCTCTAGTGCATATATGTCTTCTGACCCGCTATTTCTTTCTAGGCCCGCCGTTTCCGGCTTTGGCGTGAGCGACCGAGGCGTGCGCCAGGCCCTCGCGGAGTTCTGCGTATCCTTTGCCCACCTGTCAGCATATTTTCTCGAGCTTGACTGCATAGCTTTGCAGGAGCTTGGGCTGTCTGAGAATATCCGAGCGGGAGACTTCGCATCTCCACGCTACCTGATGGCCCTTTCAGTCATGACAGCGCGGGGGGTTACTTCTCGTAGGGAGGAGCAGGCCCGGGGCAAGCTTGAAGGGCAAGCTGTTAGCAAGTACGAGCCGGACGACATCACCGAGATATTGGACGGCTTCCAATCCTTCCGCCGGGCTCCAGGCGGCACGCTACCACTCTTGGACGAGTTCCTGCGGTTGCAGGTCGAGCTTGTACCGCGTTTCCCCCGAATAGTCGAGGACTTCCAACACATCTGCCTCATGGTCGCGAACATCCTGACGGAGACCGATCGAAAGCTTCACCGCTCTGCCCTTTCTCCTGTGGCAGCGGAGCAGTTGCGGAAGCGGGCGGCTTTGGGACATCAGTTCTTCGAGAAGGCATCCGCAGCATTGTCAGCCATCATCGACAAGCACGTCACCTTTCTTAACCCCGATAATGCGAGCACGCAGATCTCGGCCCTCGGGGACATTATCCACGTCAGCTTGAAGGCGGGCCACCCGGAAGCTGCAGAGCTGTTGAGAGACTATCAGGAAAAGAATCCTACCATCCCCGCCCAGGACGCCGCCGAGGTGTACTCGATGGAATGGCGCTTCAACATGCTCCGCAAGCTCATTATGTCAAGCCAGATGCAGCTGCGGGTGATGGCCGTCGCCGGTCTATGCGCAGAACTGGTCTCGTGTTGGAAGAGATTTGGCGAGCGCATGAATGCGCGCGAACAGCCCGTCCTCATGCTCTTTTCCGAGTTCCTCGTCAATACCGGCCTCGTCCCTTACCTGCTGGGGCCCACCTGCCACCCCGAGATCACTGCAGAGAGCAACAACATCATTGGCTTCCTTGCGGTGACGAGAACGTACACGAATGAACACAGCGACCTCCTATGGCAGACTGTCACGTCTACCCAAGATCCTAGAATATCGGATGCCCTACTTCGTATGGCCACCCGTGTCACGGCTCTTTGCGCCTACGACGTCCTTCTCTACCTTTGCAAGAAGTTTTTGACCCTGCCGATGGAGGCGTACGGCGCGTCCATGCGCGAGTTCTGCGATGGCGTCATCCGTGCGGTGACCACCAGGGAGAAAGAAGACCACATACCCCCGGATATGACGCCCTATGAAGTCTATCTGCGGCTGCTGAGGGAATCATCCGTATTCGGGCTGCGGGGACCCCCGGCCTATCCTGACGTGTACTCGTTTGCCGTCGAGAGGTTCAGCGAGACACTCAAAGTCCAACCCCTCGAAGCAGAGAAACGGCGAGATCTCTACCTGAGCTGCCTGGCAGACCTCGAGCGTAAGTCTCCTACTACGCTGGGAAGCCTGTCCGCCATCTTCATTGTCAATCGAAATCAGATCGGCCGCGACCTACAGACCTTGACCACCCTGCACGGGCTCACGCCACTGATCGTGGACGAGTTCGAGCATGCCATCCAGCTGGGGAAGGAGGCTGGGTACCCGCAAGTGATCAGCAGCAGCGCGACCGGTCCCCGCCGGGAGCTCATATGCAGCATCGTGCTCCATCACGCTGCTTCCATCACGCCTGATTTGGGCCCCAGGTTGTGGAACTTGCTCGTCGGCAGCGGTGCCGCGTGCCAGGAAGACAGGGACGCGGCTTGGAAATTCCTCAATGGTTGCTTGAGGCGGGCACGCCCAGACAACCCCTTCATAACCGCCTGCTACACCCAGTATCTGCCCGACCTCTCTCCCGAATACTTCTGTGAGGGTGTACTTGAGTTCGTCCGCGAGAGCCTTCTGCCTCTTGTTAACGACGTCAAGAGCGTTATCCTTGACGACGATAGCGCCGCCGACGGCGGTGAGAGCGCGGACCGAGCCGCCATTGAGCAGATGTGGCGCATCGTCTTGACCGCTCCGTCCGGAACCATAGAGCGACAGGCGATAACTACGCTCGTCAACGATGTTTATATTGACAGCAAGTCGATCGTCACATTCTCTCACCACCGGGCGCGCAAGGTGCATCTCGGACTGGTTACAAGGTGTCTCAAACAACTATCCTCTGCAGCCGAGAATCTGAAGGCCTTTAACAAAGGCACTTCTAGCGGTGAGGATGAGACGATGGCTGTTGCTCCCGACAAGATGGAAGCCCAGGAGCAGGAGCTCTTGTTCATTCGCTCTCTCTGTGTTCTTCGAGAGTTTCTCCGACTGCATCGCACCAAGTCGCACTTTGCAGCGCCCGATCTAAGGTCTCTCATTTCGCAGACCCCAAACAATATCGAAGGGGAATCGGCCGAGCTCAAGTTCCAGTCCTTTGACGGGGACACCCAGACCGATGTACAGCCCCTCAATATCGGGAAGCGTAACACTGCGGCGTCCCTGCTGGCGAGCCTGAGGGAAGCAACGGGTTTCGACAACTATCGCATCTTCTACCGCGGTCACGCCTTTGTGCCTCATGAGGAAGACATCTGCAAATCCCTCGAGGACCTTCGAATCCATAATGGCCTGATCTTGGTGAAGCGGGAATCTGATACGGTCTCTTCGCCGGCACGCATCCGCCCTGGGGCCTCACCCGTCGAAATCGAGATTCTCAATCATTTCGACGAGCTATGGGACTTCTTGAGCATGGAGGACCGGCTAGCACAGGAGATATACCATTTTCTCATTCGGATCCCGGTGGACGACCATATCCTCCAATCTTTCCAGACCGAATCCAAATCCTACAAGGAGATCTTTTCCGTCGGCCACCCATTTAAGTCTCTGTATGTCGTCAACGCGTTGCGGCAGTACTTGCTACCACACCGACAAGCCATGGCAGCACTCATCCACCGGCCCGCGGACCAGGATTCCCCGCAGGGTACTACGAGGCAATATGACGATGTCCTAGCGAGAGGGCAATCCTTGATCATTGCGGCCATCAATGATCGTGAGGTCACGATGTGCTGTGCCAGCCAAGAGTTGAGGATCTTCCTCAGCAACGCTCTCCTCGATGGTCTCCTCTATATCCTGAAACAGCGGGCTCAGATGGCCAGCTCTGACTCTCGGGGTGGCGAGGGCGTGGACGCGACTCTCCTCGGCCGCCTCCTGAAGATGTTGGCGACGACGATCATTGCCATACCACCTACCGATCATGCAGGCCGGCTTGTCCATCTAGCATTCGAGTGCATGCTCGAATGCTGCTCCATCAGCCGGGACTTCTGGCTCGCTTTTCGGCAGCGGGAGGAGGTGAAAGGAGTCATTCGGGATCTGCTCCTTGTCGACTGGCGGATAACGGTGAGACGACTGAGTGCGAAGCTCATCGCAGATAAGATCACGTATAGCCAGGGCTCGGCCGCCATGTCCCTGATGGAGTTGCGCGAATTCTTCTGGCCGGTTGTGGTTGGCCTCATACCGGATGCGATTCAACAGCCCGACAAGTGCGAGGACATTTTCGAGCTCGCGTTCACCATCTTCCAGAAGCTGCGGGAAGAACAATCCAACGTCCTAGATCTCACGTCGCTCCTGAGAAACACTAGCCGCTTACTACTTGGCTACACCACATTTGAGGATGTCACCCAACCCGATCGGATCGATCCTGTTGTCCAAGGGCTGGCTCGGATGCTGCACTGTATCGTCTCCTGCCTTGATGATACTGAGAACTTGAAAGCAGCTCTGCCTCCACGGTTCGTGCAGAAGCTCTTTTGGAAGCATCTCTTCCCGCCGTGGCAGACGGAAGGCCACATCATGGCCCCGCAAGTCGTCATCTACGGCCACACGAGGGAGCTGCTCATTCAGACGACCTTGGCACTTCTGGAGGCGGATCCGTCTCAGCTACCCCGCTTGCTGCTAGATCTGGAGTCGCTGGTTCCCTTCAACAAGGTAGAGGACGAGACAGACAACATTCCATACGCGTACGAACTGCCTCAGCAATTCGAGAGGTCGAAGGCAACGCGCTCGCCCTGTGGCTACGTGGGGCTCAAAAACCTCTCGAACACGTGCTACCTGAACTCGCTTCTGACGCAGCTGTTCATGAACGTCGCATTCCGGCGCTTCATCATGAACGTGGTGATCCGAGACGAGGAACATACACAGCGACTCCTGTTCAATACACGCCTCCTCTTTTCCTTCATGCAGCAGACCGTACGGCGCTTCGTCGACCCCGTGGCGCTGGTTGCGAGCATCAAGACCTACGACGACACAACCATCGATATCCATAACCAGATGGACGTGGATGAGTTTTACAACCTTCTGTTCGACCGGTGGGAGGGGCAGTTGCTCTCCGCGGATGCAAAGCGGGCCCTCCGCGCATTCTACGGCGGGCAGCTGGTCCAGCAGGTTCGGTCGAATGAATGTGAGCACGTATCCGAGAGGCTTGAGCCGTTCTCGGCCATCCAATGCGACATCAAGGGGAAGAACAGCCTCCAGGAGAGCCTGCAGGCCTACGTCGACGGTGAAATCATGGAAGGAGGTGAGCAAACACGTGTCCCCTCATTATGGTATACAACGAAGTTTGCAATTTGCAGCAGCCACGGGAGACTAACATTTGAGGATCGCGGAAAAGATAACAAGTATAAATGCTCCACCTGCGACCGACATGTTGATGCCGTGAAGAGGTAAACTAAACTAGGCTGCCCCCCTTTTTAACTCTCTTTTCACTTGCTGACTAGGTCGATTGGATAGGGCTTGCCTGAAGGATATACCCGACCATTTGATCTTCCACCTTAAACGGTTCGACTTCAACCTGCGGACCCTCCAACGCAACAAGATCAACGACTACTTCACTTTCCCGCACAAGATTGACATGCGCCCGTACACCATCGATCAGCTCAGCAGCCCGTCCGAGGCGATGTCTGCGGACGTGTTCGAACTGGTCGGCGTTCTCGTCCATTCCGGGACCGCCGAGTCCGGGCACTACTACTCGTACATTCGCGAACGGCCGACATCGAGAAACGCGAATATATGGCTCGAGTTCAACGACGAAACGGTCAGCCAGTGGGACCCTTCGCACCTGGAGAACTCCTGTTTCGGCGGCCCCGAGTATCGGAATCAGTACGACAGCAATGGGATTGTTATGGAGAAGTCGTACAGCGCGTACATGCTCTTCTATCAGCGGTCTTCGTCGCTCCAGAGCGAGCAGGAGGAGTTGATCAGCGCGGGTGAGAGAAGCCCGGTTCAAGTCAACCCGCTCGGGCCGCTCCGAGAACACATCCAATCGGAAAACATATCGCTCGTGCGAAGGCACTGCCTGTATGATGACGCCCATATCGAGTTCGTCGGCAGGGTTCTCAGCCAGACGAGGGCCGTCAACAGGGGAGACTGTTCCTCCCAGCACGATACGGAGGATATCGCGATCCAGATGGCGCTGAGCCACGTCGACCAAGTCGCCTCGAGGGCCAAGGACATACCGGATTTCCAGAGCATAATGGTGCGGCTTCGGACGGCCTGCCTGACCTGTGCGAAGTGCAGTCTCGCCGTCCACGCGTATTTCCGCGAGCGCCACGAGGCGCTGCGGCAACTGATCCAGCGCAACCCAGAGCCCGCTGTGCGCCAGGAAGTGGGGGAGCTGCTGATCTTGGCCCTTCGGCAAATCAAGGAGTCGCTGCCGGAGGAGTACGGCATCCCGCTCGAGGGCGACGCATACTCTATCAGCAAGGCTATGGCGAACAAGAATGTGGTGCTGCACGAGGCGATATCGATGCTGCAGACCTTGTGGGAATATTTCCATATCCACCTACGCTCGTGGCACGAAACGTTCGGGTTGATGCTGGCCTTCGTCATGTTGGGGAAGCATGAGACGGCCCTCTTCCTCGACCACGACGGCCTGCAGAAGGCGGTGCTCGTGATTGCGGCCGACTCGAGCATGAATCTCGACCCCCAGTTCGCCCGCATGGTCAACACGGTACAGCGACGACTGCCCTCCAGACCGCCATCGTATGAGAACATAATTTCCCTGATTGACGTGATGCTTTCGGTCATGGCCATTAACTACTCTCCGCGAAATGATTTGGTGTTTCCCGAGGGAGGAGGATGGGGCCGTTTTGGCATCGCGGCGCGGAACCCGGGCGCTCCTCTACCAATGAGCCGGGCGGAATACGCGACTCTGAGTTCGGACTGGGGCCGAGTATATGGCAACATCTTCGTCGACAAGCTCATCTCAATCAACCAAAACCTCCCGGCCACGGAGAGCATCCTCGCCCGCCTGCTCGCCATTCACCAAGGCATGGATCACAAGATCCTCACCACCCTCAAAGCGAGCATCTCTCTCCAGAACAGCGGCCAGTTCAACACGCCTTACCTGCGGGCCGCTGTCGTCTACTGTCGCGCTAGTACCAAGCCCGACGGGGTGCGACAGCTGATCCGCTACATCAGCACGCAGTGCAGGGGTCTTCAGAACGCCGAGGGACGGTCGTTCTTTGAATTCCAGCGTGACGCCTTCCACGGACGTTCGGGCGGCGGTATAGATGAACTGGACCTCCCCGCTCTGCTCCTGGGCTTGGAGAACATCCCCCAATGGGCGCCGGGCCTGCTTGGCTACTACGACGTAAACGTGAGCGAGGAGGTGGAGGTCTTCCTGCGAGAAAACCTGTTCGCATATGGCCCCTCGCACTCATTTGACGAGAGCGAGGGAGGCGCTAGCCGGTCCATGGCCGTGAACCAGGCTGCCATGCGCCTGGGCATCGAATGCCTAAACTACATCAAGGAGTTCTTTATCAGCCGTAACGCGCGTGTCGGCAGCAGGCTAGTGGCCAGCTTGCAGCGCGTGATAGCCGAATGCAAACGGTACTACGGTGCGGACGAGACGGTCGATGAAGACGGAGTGGATGACAACAACCAGACAGAGATGGCGGCACAATTTGCGGCCTTGAGCCAAAGTAAGTGCCAAGCGCCTTTTCTCGACTCTTTTGAGCTACTCCCCGATCTTGGAACTTCCCAGGCTAACGCTTTACCCAACAGGCGTCCTCGAGCCTCTCAAACGACTAGTTGTTGACGAAATTGAGGACGACGCATCCGGTATGTACTCCAGCGGCCCCCTATGTCCGTTTTCCAACGTCGCAGCCTACTGACTCTGAGTTTTGGGTTCGAAGACCAAGATTGGAACGGGTCCGACTGCTCCTCGGAACAGATGGACAGTCTAGGCGACATTAGCATGCAGGCTGCAGGCGATATGAATGACAGCGATCCGCAGTGAAACCGTGACGAGTGGAAAACCGAGGGCGATGATCAGAGCGCAGCAACCCGCGCAACACTCACGAAGAAAAGAGAGAATGACGACGGACACGATGACGGAAAGAAAACGACGACGATTCTGCTATGAGGTGGAATAGAATGGAGGTGAGAATACCTTTCTCGGACTCGATCTTTCGGCAACGGGCAGGCAGCATCTTCGGCTCGGCCGGCCACTTTCTTTCGTGTTCGTTGTTCACTTTCCCGCCTTCCTTTGCCTAGAAGAGGCAACGAGGAAGATCTGTTGGAGTGGGTGGATGGACCGGACTTACCTTGAAGACGGCAACGTTTGTGCGGTATATGAATTATGAGTCGAGGGAAGAAGCACCCAGGGACCGGATAAGGCATTTGGATTTGAAAGACCAGCGAAGGGGCTAAAGGGGTCTGCATGGCCATGGAGTGTCGGCGTCTCAGGGCAGGGAGGACAGCCTCCCAGGCAAGAGAGTGCCTCTCTCTACACCTTTTTTCTCTTTTTCTCTTCTCAATCCGTCTTTTGCACTTTGCCACTTTGGGATTTTATGACGGGCACGCTCCAGTCGAGATGGCCCCGTTCAGCCGGTGATACCACGGAATTTGTCCTCGGACTATAAAGGCTAGCCAGTGACTTACTGAGCTTATGAGGGATGACAACCAGGCGCAAAGGAGAAGAGGGAAAGGAATGGGAAGATGCTGGCTACTACGGCCTTGGGCATCCTAGACTTGTCTGTTTGGTCGGACGGATCCGGTTCGGTCTGGCCGTCGGGTTTCTTCTGGCGTGTATGTTTATTTTTAGCCGGGGCAACTACCTAGATTGATGCATTGCAGAAGGCATCTGCAGCAAGCTGGGAGGAGCAAGACGCGCCGAGAAAAGGGGCGGAGAGGCTTGACCGTCTTCAATTTCTGTCCAAGAGAGCGTCGAAGAAATTGGGAGGGTGACAGGTGGCTGGCGGGTACGCTAGGCGGCGTTTAGAGCCTTTGTTTTTTAAATTCCCGGAGCTCTCTGGTCCAATACCACCGAGTAGGGGATAAACATCGAGGTTCAATTTTTTTACGTACGTCTTATAGCGTCAAACTTAAGCGGGAGGAGAGGAGAGGACGAAGCCAACACGGCCGGCAACCAGGTAAAGTTAGTACGTACGGACCGGGACTTGAACATGAGAAGCGTCTATGAAGCCCGGTTGACACGGCTTGCATGCCGGTTGACGTGTGGGGAAGAAAGACGACTGGAGCCGGTAGCACTCTCGTTTCGTTTCGTATCGTTTCATCTATTGCTACCTTCCGTTGTGATAGCTTCAACCGAGCTTACGTAACTGAGAGGACTTAACAAGTCCTCTTAAGGAGGAGGGAGATAGAGAAAGAGAGCAAGGCTTGTGATAACGTGTTTGCATCTACCAACTATTAACTCCTTTCCCCGTGCCGATACCAAACCGGCCCTCATCTCGGGTGTATTGCTGTGCCTCTAGGAGAGATAGGAGATAGAGCGAGGTAGGGTACCGAGCACCAGTGTTGAGGAGGTAGCTCATAGTCGGGTAGTACTACGGCATGAGGCGTATACGGAGAGGGAGTGGACTGTGTGTGCGGCTGAGACCGAGAGCGTACCGCCGGGGCTAAGGCAGGTTCGCAAGCTGCATGCATGAGCGAGATGAGCCCGCCCGCTTCGGCTAGACTGGACTGGATCTCCTACTGAGCAGGTAGTGTAGAGAGAGAGATGGGATGAACTGAAGCTTGTGGTGTGTGTCTGTGTGTGGCTGAAAGGGAGCAGTGGCTGAACCGGCTTGAGCTGGGCTGCGCTGAAGCCGGTCGGCACGTCCCAGCGCGCGCGTAACGAGCAGACCCTGTGGTTTTTGTGAAGTATTGTGTGGCTTGCAGCACATTGCGAATGGGCGTCACCGTTCTTGGTTCTTTTTTCTTTCCGTTTTCTCCTTTTTCTTCTTTCTTGTTTTCCTTTTGCAAGCATAGGTCTATTTTTATGCGCCGGCTCGCTGTGACGAGTTTCCCGCTATGCCTGCTACGGCATTAGCCTCCATTTCTCGCTGCGGGGCCAATGAGGTGGGGTGGGGGACTTTTCTCCCGGGGACGGGAGCTGCCAGCAGCGGTTGGGTTCTCTCCAGTCTTTCTCTCCACGCGATCGCAAAAATAGACACACTTAGCCGCCTACCCCTCCTGTATTTGACATACTAATGCATGCAGGCCGGCTAGAGGCCGGCGCCTCTTTGGCCTATCTGGACAAGGGTAGGTCAGTAGGGACCAGACGGGCGGGTAGGGGAGGGGAAAGAAGCAAAAAAGTACTTGCAACCTAATTATTCTAACGAGCCTTTTCAGTACAGTACCGCGAGAGCAGTTGAAGACTTCTTACTTCCTCAGTGCTTACTTTCCGTCAAGAGAGAGGGCGCATTCTTGGATCGGCAACGCATCGCTACTCGGTACATCGCTTCTCCCCAGCGGTGTACAGATACGATCAGGAAGAGGAAGGGCCTCGGCACTGTAGAGGGGTCTCGGCCCCCAACGCGTTCTCCCCCATCACGACGAACGTGATTCGAGGGTTCCCGGGGGAGGGGGAAGACGGCCGTTGAGACGGGCTAGTATCGGGCGCATATGCATCCGTATGTCTGGACATCTCTGCATCTGGACAACCAACAGGGTGCCATGCGGGGGTTACAGCAGGCGGGAAAAGAAAAAGAAAAGAAGAGAAAAGTAAAAAAGAGGCAGGCTGGGGAGGCAGACTCGCGGACAGGCTGCCTGCACCAACAAGCCCAGCCTGGCCGGCGACCCAGGCCCGGCCGGGGTTCAGCCAAGCCCCACGTAAGAAACATGAAACAGCAGGCGAACAACGTGGGCGCCGCTGCGTTCGAGAAAGCCAGCGTCGTGCCGAGGCTGATCTCTTCTTAGCTGCCTGCATACATACCTACCTGATCTAAGGTACCTTAGGCAGGCACCTATAGGTAGGTAGCCTTCGTCTTGTTGGTCTGCGGGCTTTCTAGCCGCTGCGTTGCTGCTTTTTTTAAAGCCCCCCTCCTCTTCTCTCTTTCTCTTTTCCGTTCTCCTTTTCCTATACACAGGAGTTCCCTGCCTGTGGTGCCTTCACTCAAGCCGGAACACAACAAACAGCCCCCCGAGGCTGTCTTGGCGGAGTGTGTTTCATATCGCTTCCTTCCGGCTGACACGCCACCAACAGGACTAGATGATGAGACATTGAAGCTGCTATCTATCTGCCCGCTGCTTGCTTATTATATCTGACAGCCCCGCCTTTCCTGTCTTGTTCTCGCCTTATCGTTCCTGTCCCTTCATCTAAATACGAGCCGTCCGAGCGAGTTGTCCGAGACCACATGCATGTGCAGATATCGAGCCGCGACATCTTTGCATTCTTAGAGATCCGTCTCTGTCTCTGTACTCCCTACCTGCCCACGGAAGTATACCCTCGAGCGCCGCCATGTCTCTCAAGGACCGCATCTCGTCGCCCTTAGAGGCCGGGACGTCCATCCTCGACGCTCACCACCTCCCTCCCCGTCTGAGCGAGGCCCTGGACTACGCATCGAAGCGTCTGGTCCGCAAGGACCTCAGCGTCACCCTCGTCGTGGTGCGGCGCGAGTACCAATTCCCCCTCGGGTTCCCCAAAGCCGCCGCGGCCACGGCCGCAGCAGCAGCAGCAGCAGCAGCAGCACCATCACCGCTGCGGCTATCTTCCGATGTCGCCTCTATCACCACGTCCACCGCCTCGGGCCCGTCGTCGGCATCGCTAGCATCACCGTCGCGCAGCCGGCTCACCGCCGCCATCAAGCAGTTCGTGCGGGCAGGCACGCACCCCACCCTTCCCTCCTTATCCTCGTCTCTCGACCGGCATACCACCGCGGCCGCCGGCTGCCAACGATGCACGAACGTCTCGCCGACCTCATCCGTGGCCTCCTCGTCCGTCGGGGGGAGCAGCCGGGCGTCGTCGCGGTGGCCCTTCGCCTCGGCCATGACGAGCCCGACATCGCCTCTGGTGCCCCTGACCCCTGCTACTCCGGCGACGACCATCTCGTCCATCCCGTCCATCGCGCGCTCCGTGGTAAGCACTGCCACGGCCACGACAGCGTCCCTAGCGGATAGCGGCAGCGCCGAGCACCACCACCGCCGCCACTACCGCCGCGGCCAGGCGAGCACGGGCTTCGGCATCCGGCTCGTCTACGCCAGCCATCTGCCAGCGAAGCAGGAGAAGGTCGTCCGGCAGACGATCGAGAAGGCAGAGAGGCGGTTCCGGACCGGGTACGTATTTGCTATTGTCACCTCAACCACGTTTTATCCCTCGAGAACGCACAGACTAACGCACCGCAGAACCGACTGGCTCTCGCCGGCTGTGGACGCGGCCTCGTGCGGGCTGACGACGGAGCTGGTGCGGGCGTCGGTGGCGCAGAACGAGGTGCTCTTCTCGTCGGCGGGCCTGACGCTCGTGTCGCTAGACCACCTGTACACGTTCAAGTGCGCGCTGGCCAGCTACTCGCGCACGGGGGCGTCGCTGCGGCTCGAGGACGCGGTGGACGAGCTGCGGCGCTACGTGCTCGCCCACGGCGGCCGCAAGCTCCCGCGCAGCCAGCTGCTGCGGCGCTACCCCGCGGAGGCGTCTTCGCCCCCCCCTGCGTACGCTTCTGCGTATGCGCACCTCGTCTTCACTGACGGCGCGCTCAGCGACGTCAGCCGTATGTACCGCCGCGCGTACGGCGGGCCCGAGAAGGAGGGCGGCGTCGAGATCGACGGCCTGAGCGCCAGCCCCGTCATCGTCTTCGGGACGGGTCCCCGCGCCAGCAACAGCAACACCCCCGCCACCGACTCCAGCCTGGTCTTCTACCCCGAGTTCTACTCCCATCCTGAGCCCGAGCCACCGAGGGAAGCAGAACAGGAACGGGGACGGCAGCAGGGAGAAGATGAGACGATCGGCAATGACCACCAAGCCGACGTCGCAGTACCAGCTCCAGTCCCAGCCCCGGCGCCACCAGGTACGACCAGCAAGGCCAACGCCTCCTGCTCGCCGCTCCTCTTCAAGGGCCCCGCGCTGAAGCTGCAGACCTCCTTCACAGCGCCGCCCCGACGGGCCGCAGCGGCGCCGGCCAAGAAGAGCAGCAAAAGCAGCAGCAGCAGCAACAGCAACAGCAACAGCAACAGCACCACCGCCATCGCAAGCGACCCCGCGATCCTCATTGCGGCCGCCGGGAAGGACTGCTTCTTCCGCCCCATTCTCCCCTCGGATGAGAACGAGGAGGACGAGGACGAGCTGCTTACGGCGCGGCCTCCCGCTAGTGCCACCACCCCCACCCCCACCGCCGCTGCTGCTGCCGCTGCCGCTGCCGCTACCGCTACCGACGGTGGCGGAGTACTACCACCGTGGAGCATGCCCTGGAGGCGGAGCGGCGGCCGCTTCACCATCATGGACGAGGTGTTGGGCGAGGCCCGGGGGCCTCCTTCCGCGTATCCCCCCGATGACAACAACGACCAGGACGAGCTGGGCCCCATGACGCCGAACGGGTACGAGGATATCTCGCCCATCACGCGGGGGGAGTGGGGGTTCTTGATCGCCGGGCAGGTGGGCCGGCAGGTTACCGTGACCACGTTCTAGAAGATAGATGAGATGATGAACGGAGGTTGGGTTGGGTACACTTCGTTTCTTGTTACAGTTTTCGGGGTTCTTTCTTTCATGTATATGATTGTTTATACGGTGATGTACTTACTAGATTTCACGGCGGATATGGATGGATGGAAGATACCCTTCGCGGGGTGGAAGCACGAGAAGAAATGGACGACGATGAGAATGACGACGCTGACGACAATGGCTTGGATTGATTCGATTTTCGGGTGAGAAGGAAGACGTCATGGTGCACAATATACCCCCGTTTCCAACCCGCCCATCCGCCCCTTATCGTGCGTAGACTGTTGGAGACATGAGACACCCGATTTACCGCCACCCGTACCGGCTGCTGGCCTCGCGCTGCGTGGCCCGGTTCTTGGCGAAGCTCTCCTCGAGCGCGTCGCGCTGGCTCTGCACCGCCGTGACGAGCTGGCGCAGGCTGTGCCGGCCCGGCTGGATCGCCCGCACCGGGTTGTGGCCCTGCTGCGCCTGGTCGCCCGCCTCCGCCTCCGCCCGCAGCTGCTCGTTGTGCCGGTACTCCTCGTCCAGGCTGAAGTTGACCACTTTGGGCGCCGCCCCTCCTGCCGCCGCCGCCGCTGCTCCTCCTGCCACCGACGCACCCGGTGGCCCGCCCCGGCCCCGGCCAAAGAGCTCGCGTCGCGCGGACGCAGACAGGTTGAGGTCGTCGGCGATCGCCTCGAGGGACTGCGATCCCTGGTGGGATGAGGCGAGGGCGCTGCTACCCTGTCGGGCTTGTTGCTGTTGCCGGGGCAGTGGTGGTTGCGGGTCGTAGGCGGTCGTGACGGCATCATAGGGGACGGAATATTCATTGTCTTCGTCGTTCTGGTCCTGGTCTCCGTCGGCCGTATCGTCGGCGGTAGTAGTGAACAACGGCTCGTAGACGCCGCTCGACAGGCCTGTCGCGGTCGCTGCAGAAGGAGTAGCGGTGCTGTCGTCCTCAGCGCCGAGAGAGAACAGCGACAGCTTCTTTTTGGTCTCCGCCGTGGCAGGAACAGGAGCAGCAGCGGCGCCGGGTAAGGCGTTGTCCTGTCCCTGGCCGCTGCCGGTGGTGGGCTGGGGCGGCGGAAGGGTGGCCGCGACCGCAGAAGCAGCAGCAGCAGCAGCAGCAGCAGAAACTTTTTTCTTCTTATCCTTGCCCGGCTTCCTCGCCACCGACAGAGGCTTGAACATCAGCGGCTGGCCCACGAGCTTCACATCCTCTGCCGGCTTTTGGCCCTCGGGGATGGTCGGCCCCTTCGCCTTCGGCGCTGGGAGGTTGAGCGCCGACTTGCCGCTGCCGCCTATTCCAGCTCCCCCTCCTCCCTGCACATTCCCGTCGCCGTCCCCTTCGTCATCCCCCGTATCGCGGCTGAAGGCTGCCTCGGCGCTCGTCTTCAGACTGAAGTTCAGGTGGACGCCCGGCCGCGGCGCAGACGGCTTGCCTCCGCTTCCTCCGGCGGACGATGACGACGAGCTCAGCGCTGCCGCGGGTGCTGCTGCCGCGGGTGCTGTCGCCGCAGGGGCGGCCGCCGTCCTCTTGGGCGGCGGCAGAAAGGAGCTGAAGTTGCTGAATCGGCCCCCGCCGGTGCCTGTCCTGGCTCGCTTCGCCGGCGGCTCTTCCGAGGCCGCCGAGGCCGCCGAGGCGTCGTCCGAAGCGGCCGGCGTGGGCAGGTTGATGAGGATCTTGCCTGGATTGGCGCGGTCGACGATCTTTTGGAAGGACTTCTTGGCGGCAGGGCCGGCGGCGGCGGCAGCAGGAGCCGTTGCCGGCTTCGAGGTCGGCGCCGGGGAGTCGCTCTCGGATTCCGAGTCGGAGTAATCCACGATGCCCATTTTTCTCTTGTGCAGCGACTCGAAGTGATGGGTTTTCAGGAGGTATCTCCTTCGTACAGTTTGTAGTGAAAGTTGTCTGGTCGAGGTCTGCTTGCGAGTCCAGTCCTGTTTTCTCCATAAAAATTGCCGTCGCCTCGATATGGTCACGTGGGAGCGCGTCATCGTCGCGGGTCCAGCCCCTCATCGTTCCGCTGTTATGTTACGCTGTTTTGCACAGAGTATTGAAAGCCGTACGAAGTAGTCTGTGCAGCCTGTATTGACATGCAACTCCGAATCCCTTCCTCTTCTGCCATCATCTAGTCGTACCCAGTAAAGATGTATTATGGCCTCTTTTCCTCCCCGCATTCGCTCGCATGCTCTCTGTATTAGGTAACCCCCCTTCTTGTCCAACTACCGGGACATCAAAAGAAAGACACGCTCAAGTCCGCTTCCCAAGGATGCCAGTTCAGCACCAATTAAGCACCCCCGCTGCCCTTTCCGCTGCGGACCCCTATAGAGAAGCATTCGATGCCGGCGATGCGGGCGGTACCGGCGACGAGGGCGACGCCGGCGAAAACATAAGCGCCGTGTCTATGTCACTCTCGTGGGAATCCCAACGCAGCCACCCGGCCAACCCCAGCCTCACAATCTGGTCGATTCCGGTCGACCCGTCCGGTTTGGTCGCCCTCCCGCATATGTCGTCGCGCACCCTTTTGATGTACGTTGCAGCCCCGGAAAGCCAGAGGACGTGAGAAACGGCGCGGTGGAACGCCAGGAGTCGTGAGGAGGGGGGAGGGATCGCCGGAGACATCGCCTCGGACTCTGCAGAATAGATAGCGCGGGTTACAGGGAACTTCATCCGCTGCCGGGGATGGCCGGGCTCGAAGGTGTCGATCTTGTATCGGTGCTGTCCGGGAACCTGCTCGAAGAAGAGTTTGAAGTCGTGAAAGAGACGCCGCGAGAAGGTATCGAGCATCAGGGCATTCTCCGCATCCTCGATCAGCTCGCCGCCCCCTTCGAGACGCCGGCGAAGATCGAGACCGAGACCGACGTCAAACACGCAGAGGATATTCAACGCCACCTCCGTCGAGACCTCCTGGAAGAACGGACCGAGTTTCCCGTAAGTAACACGCATAACTCACAACTCGGAATGACTTGCCGTTGTAGAAGGGGGAGCTGGGTGAGCCAGGCAGCGAGACACTAACCAAGCAAGAGGTATTTTCCCACCTGATCAAGGCAGGGGGGAAGATGTACGCCACTCCCAATAGCCCGAGGCCTAAGTCGTCTTTGGAGAGGAACTCTCCCTTTTCCACATCCAGCCTGCGGGTGACCACACACCGATAGCAGTCCCGGGGGTTGATATAATGTCGCTGAAACGCTTCCATTCGGCCGGACAGCGGCAGGCACTCTGCATGGGAACCCGGATCCTGCTGTCCGGCCCGTTGCTTTCGGCGCCCTGGATCTGGGCTGTGGTATCGTCGCCCCCATTGCCCGTAGTGTTCCCAGGTATCGGTCGACTTGTCTGCCACCAGGGGGTGCATTGACTCCCAGCTGGCCATCTGCACTACGTCGGGGGCAGACGGGTAAGCAGGTGGGTGCAGAAAGTTAGCAGAGCCCATGACGAGCAGAGACGAGGCGTGAAGGTCGGGGCCGTGAAGCCTTACGAGGAAGGAAGAAGTTGTCCATCAGATAGTTTGCGAAACGGAGCAGACGCGTGCGAAGAGCCTCGTTAGGCACCTCGACATCGCCGTACCGGGCGCCGATGGGAAGGCTCAGCGCGCTGAAGACGGCCTGCAGGAAGACGTCTCGGGAATTCTCTGAGCAGCCGTACTGGTAGGTGTAGCGAAGGAGGAGAGTGCGGCTGTAGTCGGTGACTGCTGTCCTCGGCTCCGTCGCTTCGCACCAGTCCAGGACGTGGTAGAGCGTCTTCTCTGCTCGGGTTCGGACATTTTCTTCTAAGCGCGACCTTGCGGCGAAATTGTAGCCGGCGTCGTAGTATTGGCACGGTGATGATAAGAACAATGGCTGCCGGGGACGAATAGGAGGAGATGGGGATTCCGAATCGGAAGACTGCGAAGAGGAGGATGCCATTATGTTATGCTGCTGAAGCCTGCTCCTGTTTGAGTCTGCTGATGTGTGTTGATGCTTGTTGAAGGAGGTTGGCGAGCGAGGGACAAACTGCTAAGTACTAGGCGAACCTGGGTAAATCTTTCGGCGCCGCCTCGAGGCAGGTGCTACCAGCCACGACTACACTACACGAAGGCATGTGACTGTGTCTATCGAATTCATCCCCTCTACTACAAAATGGCACTGGGTACCTTGGCACCTCACTATGTACCTAATTTGCAGGTGCATCTACCCGAACCTGCAGGGTTCCAAGGGTCGTTGGTATGATTCAGCGGTCAGGGGACATAGGTACTTCCAGGTGTCAGGAAGTGAATTTCTAGGATTCCTCGGGTCAGCCTGGTTACGCTACTTCCTGATATAATGCAAGTCTCGACTCCAAATATAGAGTCTCTAGGTGGTGAACAATGTGGTTGATTCTATCGATCCCTCAGGCCGTTAGATACCACTTCCAAATTAGGCTTAGCGCAACCTTAAATCACGGCGGGCATGGTGAGTGGCTGATGCCCCTCAGGGAGCTGCCGCTAACGGCGCAACCCTTAGTTGACATCCCTCACTATAGCTTCCTCGACCCCCACTTCCTCAACTACCGAGCGTTCGGATCCTCCTCGAACAGACAACGACGCGACTCCTCTGTGACGATGTGAAGAGTCGCAGCGGCATCTCTCAGGACCATGTCTGTTCTTCAACTAGAAGAGTGCGTCTCTCCCCGCCTGACAAATTGATCTGACAATTGACCGACTGACCAATTGACGTTGCCCTCCGTCGCCAGACTGGTCTCGTACCAATTGCGGGTCAGCTATCTGAACGATGTCGCCGACGGGGTGGGCGAGCGCCTGATCGCGCTCAACGACAGCATCCTCAATTCTGCTCCGTTCAAGGCGGCCGGATGGCGTCCCAACCCGGCGCTGATCAAAAGAACGCACTCACCGCCGATCCCCACCGCGGTGGCCTCGGAGTACTTCCAGGCCCCGCGCATCGCCGGCCTGACGCTGGAGGACGAGCCCGACGACGGGGGCGCGCCGGCCGGCGGCCTGGGCCCGGAGCTGGGCGGCCCCAGCATGGCCACGAAGCGGCGGCGGCGGCGGGAGCAGATGGAGGAGGACGACAGCAGCGACCTGAGCGACGAGAGCGACGACGAGCCCGAGCACCGCGCCGCCCAGCAGATCAAGTTCTCCAAGATGCCCGTCCGCCACCGCTCCGGGTCCTCGCCGATCCAGTCGTCGAACCTGCGCCAGACCGCGACCGTGTCGTCCCCCCGGCCCGCCCCCCGGCGCGGCTCTCAGTCGGCCCTGGAGACGGTCAAGGAGAGAGTGCGGCGGGACACCGTGACCAGCAGCGAGGTCTCGTCCGAGAACGAGTTCGACGCCTCGGGCTACCACCGGCAGAGAGAGGCGACGCGGGCCCAAGCCCGGTCAGCGCGGCTGCAGTCGAAGCTCAACGCCTCCGACCCTACGGGGGCGGGCGCCGGTGCGGGCGCCGGCGGCGCCAAGCGGGGGGGGGGGGGCGATCTGCTGAAGGGAGAGGAGGACGAGGAGGAGGACGAAGACTCGGACGCGTCGGACAACTCGTCGGCCTTCGTCGGCAGCATCGACTCGGCCTCCATCCTGGATCGCGTCGACAACCCGCTGAACGCAGCCTCCCCGCGGGACCAAATCGTGGGCACGCCGCCCCGCGAATTCACCCGCACGTCTACGATCCGCAAGTCCCACCACCCGGCGACGGCGGCGCAGCCCCTCGGCGTGCTCCCGCCGCCGCGGCCGGTCAGCGTGGTGCGCCCCATCAGCATGGTGCCGCCCAAGAGCCTGCTCTCGTCGGCGCTCAAGGCCAAGAAGACGAAGCCGGTCGCGCCCTTCGACGGCTTCGCCTCCCTCTCGGGCCAGGGCGACCCGAACCCGATCATGGTGCGCATCTACGCGCCCTTCTCCGATGCCCCGTCCAAGGCCTACGAAGTCTTGATCCGGCGCACCGTGCACGAGGGCCAGGAGGGCGACCGGGCGGTGACGGTGGCCGACCTGATCGGCCTCAGCCTCTGGCGCTACATCGAAGAGAAGCGCGAGCCGCCGCTGCCGGCGGACAGGCTCAACGTCAACTGGTGGACGCTGCGCATGGTCGAGGAGGCGGGCGAGGTGGACTTTGACTTTCTGGCCCTGGAGAGAAAGCGCCAGCTGGTGTCGTTCACGACGGCCAATAACAGGGCCGGCCGGTCACGATCCAACTCCAAGGTCTACGACGAGTTCGCCCTCGTGGAGGCGACGCAGGCCGAGTTCGCCGATAATCAGCGGCTCACGCCGCAATTCAAGGAGGAAGGGGGCGGCGGCACCGGCGCGGGCACGGAGGAGGCGGTCGCGGACGCCGAGACCACCCAGCGGAGCACTCCGCGGCAGCCGAACGTGTCCTCCATCCAGGCCCTGTCTACGGCGCCCTCGTACCAGCCGCGGCCCAACCCGATCACCAACACTACCTTCCGCCACACCACGGCCCCGCCCGCGGACACGCCCGCGGCGCCCGCGTCGGCGCCCATCCCGGCCCGCGGCCGGAAGAAGCTGCTGCGGGTGCACATCTACTCCCTGGACGCCGCGCCCGGGCAGATGGTCACCGTGGACGTGACTACCGATCAGTACCTGGAGGAGGTGCTGGACCTGGTGTGCCGCAAACGCCAGCTGGACAAGGCCGCCCACGTGCTCCGGCTGCCCGGCGCGGGGCCTCCCGGGCCCGGCCCGGCCCTGGCGACGGACCGCACGGTGGCGTCGATCGGTAGCGTGACCGACCTGGAGCTCTGGGGCAAGCAGCGGATGACGGCGGCGGCGGAGGGGCGGCCGTCGATCAGCGGCGCGTCGCCCAGCAGCAGCGCGTCGCCGAAGCTGTTCCCGTACCCGCCGGAGGGCCACGGGGCGGCGCGCAAGTTCAAGAAGGCGGCGCTGCTGGGCACGCACCCGCTGGCCAAGGAGGCGGCGCGGCCGGAGGACCTGGGCAGCGACGCCAACTACAAGAAGTACATCGTCTGGCGGAAGCAGGGGCTCAAGATCATGGGCAGCAGCGAGCGCATCCTGACCATCGACGGCGATTACATCCACATCATGCCCTCGTCGGGCGGCCGCTTCGTCGAGGCGGGCGGCAAGATCACGTCGGTGCATTTCAGCAACGTCGTCGGCTGCAAGGTGTCGCGCCGGCACCCCACCAACTTCAAGCTGATCGTGTACAAGGCCACCGAGAGCAAGCGCTACGACTTCGAGGCCAAGGGCGTCGACGAGGCGGCCGAGATCGTGTTCGAGCTTAAGAAGGGCATCTCGCCGTATCGCAACATCTAGGAGGCTGGCGACGGTGGCAACCACGACGACAACGACGACGGGGTCGTGGGTCGAAACGAGGACGGAAGGACGAGCGGGAAGGACGACGACGGCTGTGGCGGGCGGTTGCGGTCGCGCAGGTCATCCCTGCGGCTTCGCCTTTGGAAACAGAGGGCGTTGACCATTTGACGACGTACCTGGCCTGGGTAGGGACCTACCCTCTGGGGAACCGACGAGCCGGCCACTCACGGCCATGGTATGAGCACGGGTTGTTTGGATTCTAGATGAGTACTTGTATAGGTAGGTACATTATGCTAAATCCCAAGCCCGCCCTCCCCTTGCGTGCGAGGATTTGGGCTGACGATGGCAGGGCAAGGTAGTTTGGTTGAACTTCCTACAATAGGCATTAGGCCTCGGAGCCGAAGTGGGCTAAGCGGGCCAAGCAGGCTAAGCTATACTAAGCTATACCTCGACCTCTCCAAGATGGGAGGCGTCCGCCCCGCACGTCCTTCCTCGAGGACAGCCCCCTCGAGCAGGAACAAGAATGCCAGTACCGCTTATGGTTCTCTTATTATCGTTTTCGATGCACGCGGTGACTGGCTGTAGGTGCCTGGCTCCATTCCTCCCCTCTCTTAGTACGGACGTGTGGCGGGAGAGCATCTCGATACTACGCATTCGGACTGTGTGTATGCATGTATGCGTATGCCTCGAGTGCAGGAGGCAGTCCCCACCTGGAAATCCAAATCAGGCCTTCTTGCCGCCAGAGCGCGTATCTGCCCACAGGGCATCGATGATCTGGAACACCGCCGTGACGTCCTTCATGATCGCCGGGTCGACAGGACGGCCGCCGCCGCCGAGCCGCTGCTGCATCTTGTCGGGATGCCAGCGCACGCGCTCGTCGCGCAGGCGGGCGGCGAACTCCTTCTCGCCCAGCGTCTCGAGGTCGAGGCCGCGCACGAAGAAGGCGCGCACGGCATGGCTCCCGTCCCGCGCGATGTCGCGACGGTCGCCGCTCTCGACGGGCCAGGGGATGGCGGATTCCAGCTCCGCCGCTCCCCCCCCGCCGGCCTCGCCAGCAGCGGTCCACCGCGCCCAAGCCTCGACGTAGTCCCGCCAGCGCTCGCGCCACCGGCGACTGCGACGGCGGGCCTCGCCACGTGCCAGACTGGCCTCCATCTCGGCGCGGATGCGCGCAGCCTCGGCGGTCTCGCGGACGTGCTGCTCCTTCTCGCGGGCCTTGCGCTCCTTCTCGCGGGCTTTACGCTCGCGGGCCTCGAGCAGGCCCGCGTGGGTGCGCTCCCACATCCGCTCGCGCACGTAGGCGGCGTACTCGTCGTCTGTCATGCGTTCTAGATTGCCCGTGGTCGTCGTCGAGTCACCGCCGACGCCGTCGCGCGGGTACACGTGCACGGGCTGGCCGTAGACGCCTTCCCAGTAGGCCGCGCCCTCGTCGTCGGCCATGGCGTCGAAGAGGGACTCGCGGAACGCGACATCCGGGTCGAGCGCGGGGGCAGCGAACGGGTCCTCGGCTTCTTGTTGTCGTTCTTCGCCATTCTCCTCGTCTCGTCTCCGTGTCCGCGTCCGTGTCCCGCCTTGCTGCTCTGTCCCGGCCGTGGAAGCGGCGGGGGAGCGCGATCGTCGACGCCGGCGTGTACGGTGGTGGTGCTGGCGTCGGCGTAACGAAGAGGACGAGTCCTCGCCGTCTTCGCCATCCCCTCTGCTGCGGCGGTGCGAGGAGTGGTGGTGACGGTGATGGTGCGACGACCGCGAGGGCTTGTCGGACTTGAAGCGGAACTTGGAGACGCGAGGCTCGTGCCTCCCTGAGTTTTTCGGTGACCGTGGCTCTCCATCTCCGTCAACTGGCCCCGGCCCTTGCTCTTGGCTTGATTCGCGCGTACCCGTCTCCGCCTCGACCGTCTTCTCGTCGCGATCGGGTCGTGGTGGTCGTGGTGGCCGTGGTGGCCGGCTCTCGGTTTCTGGTCGTGGTGACGGGGAGCCTGCCGTTGGTGTCGTTTTGTTTTCTCGCTCGGTAGAAGTAAACGGGTTGATGGAGGCTAATATGCGCGCCCTCTTGGGCGCCCTCTCGGCGCCATCCATCTCGCCGGTGCTCAGACGGAGTATAGACGTACCCAGGCACTTCTCTCGAGGTTGACGATGGTTTGCAAGAAAGCAATGGAGACGTTGCAGGGATCAATCGCAGGTCCCACTTCTCTTCCTTATCTTATCTCCCGTGATTTTGCAATTTTGACCTGGCGAGGGGGCGGTTACTCCACGTGCATCCGCTGCCCCTCCCCCTCCGCCGGGATTCAATCCAGGCTGTTGGGACAGGGCACTCGGTTTTTGCCAACCGACATCACACAGCAGCCCGGATGCGCAGCCAGCCTTCCTGGCCCCGGCGTGGTGCGCCTCTGTCAGGTTTCTAATATGGAAACAAGCCGCTGTTAAGGTCTTCAACGGTCGGCCACACCACCAACTGGACGGTTCCGCAGGGGCCCCTGTGCTTCTCTTTTCCTCACCCCTCTCTTTTTCCTCCCACACGATGGAATCCTTCTCGCAAGAACACGCCGTCTTACATGACGGAGTTACGAACTACCTCCATGGACCATATGGAAGAGCCTCGCTCTTGCGTGCGCGGTAAGGAAGGATTCGGGGCAGCCTTGGCGTCGCCACAGGCTATCGCTTTGGCTGCTTACTTGCAGGTCCCTCTCGGCATCCTCTCAGCTCATCCCCGCGACGGAGAAAAAACAACGAGCGGCTTCCATGAAGGGCAGAGGCGGCCGGGTGACTCAACCAGCGCAAACCGTCAGCAGCCGTCCACATTCCCTTGGTTTGATCGCGGGTCGGCCACGCTAGCGCCGACCTGGCCACAACCTGCCTGAGAGGACAAGGGTCTGACGTCGATCCATCCCGAATTTGGCGTCATGGCATCCTTGTCTCGCTGCAGTCCGCCGTCTCATGTTGCCGTCACCGCTCCGCCGCGGCTTCGCTCGTAGCATCGGCTGGGAAGGCCCACCCCTCCTTTTCCTTCCGTCTCTCGCCCTTCGTCGTCGGCCGCCGGCAGCGTTAACTCCGTGCGCAGCCTGTACGCAGTGCGTATGGATGCAACCCTCCTGTCTCCCTCCGCCCTCCCTTCTCTCCTTTCTCTGCTTCTCTCCTTTCTCTCCTTTCTCCCTCTTTCTCCCCTTTCTCCCCCTTTCTCCCTCTTTCTCCCTCCTTCTCCTCCCTCCTTCTCCTCCCTCTTTCTCTCCCTCCTTCTCCGTGGGCCCCTCAGGCTCTCTCCCCCGGCCCCTTCCGGTCCTCCCGGACGCGCTGCAGATGCGCGGGGCGGGATGGATGGGAACTTGGGGGGGGGGGGGCAGGGAGGTCGGCCCGCGGGGGTGGATGGGAAATGGGAGAGACGCGCCTACGGGGGGTGAAGAGTGGGGAGTACGGCACGCGGACGGGGGCCTGGGACGGAGGGACGGGGATGGCAAAGCTACCGGGAGCCGGCTCCTCTCCCGTTGACATCATAATAGCCGCTCGAGACTTGTGTGCATGCGCATACACCTCCACATACGCACATGCGAGGTATCAGCGGACGTGCATACGTACATAGGTAGGTACGTACACATACCTCGTAAGGTCCAGACGGCAAGCCGGCAGACGGCAGGCAAGGCGACAAATCCTCTGCGGGCACAAGCGAGCTCCTCGACTCAGGCTTTCCCGCATCGTCCACAATCGAGCTAGCTTCGTGCATTTCTAAGCTCGGCTTTCGACGGGGCTTGTGGGATAGGAATGGAGAGGAAGCACCCTTACTCCTCTATGTATTCTCCTATATACATACGGTACTCTCTGCTGCTCGTGCGGGCGCAGGGTCTTGGCTGCTTGGCCTTCTATCTCGCGCTCGTGGGAATAGCAACAGCTGCCGTCGTTGTCGTCCTCTTTCTTTCCTCCCCTCCTTTCCTGTTCTTATCCCCTTTTCTTCTCTCCCCAACTCTTCGCTATTCTTCTCTCCCTCATTCTCCCCTCTTCTTCTCCCTTCTTCTTCTTCTCCCTTCTTCTTCTTCCCCCTTCTTCTTCTTCCCCCTTCCCTACCGGCGGCCGTCGCGATGGCGGCGCTGACGCGATGGCTGTCGGCGCCGACGGCCAAGCCGTACCGGAGCGCCGACCTCACCCACAGCGGGACGCCGTACCTCAACGGCGACGGCCACGTTGACTTCGAGCCGGGCGACATCGAGGACCCGCACAATTGGACGTTCGGCCGGCGCGTCTACGTCTCCTTCTGCGCCGTGCTCCTGGTGGTCAACGCCGTCTTCGCCTCGTCCAGCCCCTCGGGCAGCCTCCAGAGCATAGCCAAGTCGTTCGACGTGTCCCTCGAGGTGGCCGGGCTGACCATCACCACCTACCTGCTGGGCTACTGCGCAGGCCCGCTGGTGTTCGCGCCGCTGTCCGAGTTCTACGGCCGCCGCTTCGTGTTCTACGTCGCCTTCCTGGCCTATCTGGCCTTCAACTTCTTGTGCGCCTTCGCGCCCAACCTGGCCGGCCTGCTGGTCGGCCGCTTCCTGACCGGTACCTTCGCCAGCGCGCCGCTGAGCAACGCGCCCGGCGTCATGGCCGATATCTGGCGCCCCCTGGAGCGCGGGCCCGCCCTGGCCTTCTTCTCCTGCGCCCTGTGGATGGGCCCCGCGCTGGGCCCCATCATCTCCGGCTTCCTCGAGCTGAAGCGCGACTGGCACTGGAGCTTCTACGTGCTGCTGTGGCTCGGCGGCGTCTCCGCCGTCTTCATGTTCACCGTGCCCGAGACGTACGGCCCCGTCATCCTGCTGCACAAGGCCCGCCGCATCCGTGCCGCCGCCGTCCCCGGCTACGAGAACGTGCGCGCCCCCATCGAGGACACCGACCGCAGCCTCGCCGGGCTGTACAAGGTCGCCCTCACCCGCCCGTGGATCATCCTCTTCGACCTCATCAGCTTCGTATGTTTTTGCTGCGCGCTCCGCTCTCGGGGGGAGATGTCCGGACAGGGAGGTGGGATCCGGATAGGGATCCGGATAGGGATCGGACAGGGAAGGCACCTGGGTAGGGAGAGGCAGAGAAAATAGGCTAACAGCAACGTGACCGCAGCTCGTGGCCATCTACCTCTCCGTGGTGTACCTCCTGCTGTACATGCTCTTCTCCATCTACCCTATTGTCTTCCAGGAGAAGCGCGGCTGGAACTCGGGCGTGGGCGAGCTGCCGCTGCTGGGCACCATCATCGGCGCCTGGTGCGGCGCCGGCATCATCCTGGTCGAGAGCCGCCGCCAGGTGAAGCTGGCCCAGGCCGGCTACGTCGCCACGCCCGAGGACCGCCTCGTCGTCGCCATGGGCGGCGGCATCTCCTTCGCCGCCAGCATGTTCTGGCTCGCCTGGAGCGCCGAGTACAAGTGCGTCTTTCTGCGTCTTTTTTCCCCTCTTTCTGCCCCCTCCCTGCCCCCTAAAGAAATGCGCTGAAGGGGAAGACAGCTCCGTCCACTGGATCGTCCCGACCATCGCGGGCGTGTTCCTGAGCGCCAGCATGATGCTCATCTTCAACTCGTACATCAACTACCTCGTCGACGCCTACCTGGTCTACGCCGCCTCCGCCATGGCCGCCAACACCATCGTGCGCTCCGCCGCCGGCTCCGCCGCCCCGCTGTTCACCAACCAGATGTTCTCCGCCCTGGGCGTCGGTGGCGGCGGCTCGCTGGTCGGCGGCGTCGCCGCCCTGCTGGCCGTCATTCCCTTCGCCTTCTACCGGTACGGGACCGTGATTCGCGCGCGCAGCCGCTTCGCGCCGACCGAGCAGAAGGGAGACCGCGGCGGCGCTGGTGACGACAACGGAGGGGCCAGTAGCAGTAGCGCCCCGGACGACGAGGAGAAGCAGGCCGCTCGGGCGGGAGGGAGGGGGGAGGAAGGGGTGGTGACGACGCGGGAAGGAGGCGGAACAGCAGCCGGAGACAGAGCACCCCTGGAGGGTATACAGGTGCTGGAGAGCGAGGGCGAGGGCGAGGGCGAGGGTGACAACGGCTCGGACAGCGAGGACCGTCGAGATCACGGTGATGGCAAGAAAGACATATAACGAAAGGATACCTAGGGAGAGATCAGCCGAGGCCACCTTGGTACAAATTAGTACCTACCTGCCTGCCTGTACTACCGAGCCTTGAGGGTAAGCAGGCCCGGTGCTGCCTGATAGGACGTAACATGGTGACCAAAACCATAGCATATCTGCTTAAGGGGATTCGGCGTCACAAATCCTCGTCAGGTTGGGACGAAGTTCTTATCCCATAGAACTGCTCCTACCTACGTGCCCACAGTTACGCATGGCCGGAAGCTTCATCCCAACTCTCAGGTATAAGTTCAGGCGGTGAGGCTCCAAAAAGCTCGGCAGAAACCGCCCTGTCATCCTAAGCCTAGAGGCTAAACCGTATAAGACCGTCTAAGGGATATGTTATTTGACAGTTGGTGTTGGAATGGTGTAACCGTCTAAAGGGCAGTCACCACGCCACCACCTCAAAGACAGCACCCTCCTCAAAAGAAGCTCCGAGTTCGAGCGCCCGTTTAGGCCCTAAAAAAGTCTATTTTCGGATAACGCTCGCACACCCGCCTCTTGACCATCCGCGGATGGAATGGACATGATTAGACTGCAAAAAAGTACGCATCTGTATGCGTTTGACGAATGCCTCCGCAAGGAGATGAGCCCCCCGAAAGGGGAAAAGATGGGGCGCTGTAGCCGCGGGGACCGTATAACACCCGCTGGCAGGGCCTTGAACAGACTGTGGTTTCTGTGATTCTTTTTTTTGGAGTTCGCGATGAGGATGCTATAAAAAAAGGGGAGCTGGAGATTCTCATTTTTCGATCTCCAACTCTGGGTGCGCTTGCCTTTGTCGGTTCGGGTCTCGCTGGGCTATATTTCTTTTCTACCGCCCTAAGAACTGAGGTACAGAGTAGGTACTTACTATTGGAAAGGGGGATGGAGATAAAGCAAGAAAGATAGAAAATATTAAGGCCTCCTATCGCTGTTCGACCTTATTGACATACTACTTACCCCTTTTTTACACTCTCTCTGTGTACGGTGGGTAGGTAAATGGGAAGTGAGTTACGTACTAGAAAGTGAAGTAATACTCTCTTGATTCATTAGGGAAAGAGAAGAGGCATCGATACTACGACAGACAGGTAATATACACGAAAAAGAAGGAAGCATGCGCGGCGGAGGAGAATAGACTCGTAGGTAATTAGGATGCATAGATAAGTATAGGTAGGTACAGGTACAGGTACAGGTACAGGTACAGGTACAGGTACAGGTACAGCTACGGGTACGGGTATAGGTTGGCAGAGGCCGTCATTACCCAACCAAGGCCCCCACGGCGCCGCCCAGCTCGCTGAATAGGATGCCCTTGAAGATGGTCTCGCCCATCTCCTCGACCCAGTGGCCCGCGCTCTTGAGCTTGCGCTTCCACGCCGCCTTCTGCTGCGGCGTAAGCTCCTCCCACGGCAGCACCTTTTCCGCAGCGCCGCCATCGCCGTCGCCGTCCCCTTTACTATCCTCACTGTGGTCCTCTGTCGTGACTTCGATGCCGCTCTCGCGAATCACGACTCTTTCGCCGGCTCCGACACCACTCTCAGCATCGTTACCATCGCTGCCGCCGCCGCCACCACCACTGGCAGCCAGCTTGCGCTTGGCCAGGAGCTGGGCCAGGATGCCGTCCGTAGCTGGATTGTGCGGCCGGCCTGGGTAGCGGGGCGGCGACAGCCACGAGGCGGGCACCCAGTTGCGGGCGCCGAGGCGCGGCGCCGTGAGGCCCTGGACCTCGAAGGCGGACTGCGCGGCGAGGCCGATGAGGAGTACCAGGACGGCGAGGACGACGAGCAGGGAGGTGATGCCGCCCGGGGCGCGCGACTTGAGGGCCACCACGTAGCGCGCCGGCCGCGGGGGCCCCCCCCCGCGGATGCGCGCGGACCGGTTGATGTGCTTGCGCAGCGGGATGTAGTGCACAGCCACGGCGTTGCCGACGGACACGCTGGCCAGGGCGAGGTACTGCGTGCGCGCGGTCGTCCTGGCCGGCGGGCTGAAGTGCGACAGCGCCAGCCCCGTCATCTGCAGGTCGTGCACGCCCCGCAGCGTGGCGAACGTGTGCAGGCTGGCCAGCAGCGTGACGTCGTCGGTGACCTGGTAGTGCTCGAGCGTGTACAGCGTGATGGAGTTGTCGACGCCCGCGACGGCCACGACGAATTGCGTGTCTCCCAGCTTCGGAACCGCGGATGCTGCGGCCCCTGCGCGCGCCCCTCTCGAGGCCTTTTTCGGCGAGGATTTGGGGGAGGAGGAAGGGGAAGAGGGCGGGGACGGGGACGGCGGGGAGAGGTTGCGCACGGCCATGCCGGTGACCTGGGTCACGGATCGGGGCAGCCGCACCGACACGGACACGCGCGCCTTGCCGTCCACCAGGCGGAAGCCGACGACGACGGCGCCGCTCCGCTTCGGGAGGTTGGCGGCAGCCAGGATGAAGTCGGGCGAGAGGTATCGTATGCAGCGGAAGGCCGGCCGCGTCGTCGCGCCGACCCACTCGTCCGCCGTCATGGTGTAGGCCGGCCTCGGCCCGGCCTCCTCGGATGCGGCGTCTTTGCCTTCCTTGCCTTCCTTGTATGCGGTGTCCTTGCCCTCCTTGGGAGCGACCTTCTCCTTGGACGTAGCCCCCTCTTTGGGCGTGGCCCCTACCTTGGGCACGCCGTCCTTGCCGATGTCCAGGAGCCAGAGCTCGTACTCGTCACAGTAGCAGAGTTGGTGCGTGTCGGGCCCTGTCTGGATCACGTCCACGTCGACCGCCTCCCTGACGAGCTCGAGCACCCCCCGCGACCGCGGCGCCGGGCTGCCCCCCTTCGTCGAGATGTCGAACACGACAATCTGCGGGTTCTTCGACAGGCCCGTGGCGCAGGCGCCCATCTGCGTCATCTGAGAACTGCCCGTCTCGAGCGGCGGCGCAAGCCGTACGAGCCGCTGGTAGGTGTCCGTATCGGGGCTCGCACCCGCGCTCGAGAACAGGGCGGTCCGCGACAGCTCTGCGATGCGCGGCGGGACGGGCGTCCTCGCCCTGGGGAGGTCGACGCCGAAGATGCGGAAGTGCTCGTTCTTGCCCTTCTTCTGCTCCGCCGGGCTCGAGTTGACGCCGGCGCAGACCAGCGTCGACTTGCCCTTGTGCAGGCGGCTGGCGGCGAGGCACGTCACGTTGTCCTCATCTTTCGACAGCTCGATCTCGGACGTCTTCTGCAGTTCGGGGCCTTGGTTCGTCGCGCTGAGGAGGGTCTGCGGAGAAAAAAAAGAAAAAGGCAGCAGCTGGTTAGCGGACTATAGATCCCTAATGCTTCCTCTATTCGCCGAAACGGGAGACCCACGATCTTGTTGCCGACGCCCGTCCGGCTGGCGCCGCCGCCTCCGCCGACAATCAGCTGGCTCGCATCTTCGGGGTCGAACTCGCAGGCATACAGCGGATAGTCTAGGCGGATGCGGCACTGTAGGATTTCCATGGCGAGGAGCGGGGGGGGGAGGGGGGAGTGGGAACCGTGTCGGAAGGAGCTGCGATGGCGAGAGTCGAAGTCTGAAAGCCGAGACTCCGAGGCTAGTAATTTCTATAAATGTTGGGAGGTTATCATGGCGCGTAGGGGACAAGAAAAAAAGAAGTGTGACGGAATTGGCGGGTCGTTGGCCGTCGAAAAGTTGGCTGGTGATGACGATGGGGCCGTTTGCGCGAGGCCAGATGGCCTAACCACTTCCGATTTTTGCAGCCAATCAGCTGCGGAAACGGGTCAGCCTCGCCCCCGGACTTACCAGAGCTGTTGGCAGCTGTCCCGCTGCTGTCAGCTGCCCCACTGCTGGCAGCTGTCCCGCTGCGGCCCTTAGAAGATCGCCGCAAGGGTGTAGCGGCACAGCGGGTCTCACTCATACGGAGCGCATCTCCATTCGCCGTGCATCTTCAAGACATTTTCTTTTCTGTTCTCAGTCTTAGGTAACGACTGCGACACCAATACGTATCGACAGACTACAGAAAAATACACGTCCACATCGATCACGCGACCTCCAATGGGTCTAACGGCCCAACAAGTCCAACGGGTCCGATGGCCCAATCGGCCAATCCGGAAGCTGATTTTGGTTAAAGCTGCCTACTTGGTGTTCATGTTCACGTGGATGGACTTGATGTTGCAGTAGGCAGCCAGGCCGGCCTCACCCAGCTCGCGGCCGATGCCGGACTGCTTGACGCCGCCGAAGGGGATGCGGAAGTCGGAGTCGTTGCTGCTGTTGATCCAGACCATGCCGGCCTCGATCTCGCGGGCCACGCGGTGGCCCCGCGTGATGTCGCGCGTGAACAGCGCCGACCCGAGGCCGTACGTGGTGTCGTTGGCCATCGCGACGGCCTCCTCCTCCGTCTTGAACGAGGCCACGGCCACGCAGGGCCCGAAGATCTCCTCGCGGTACACCTTCATGCTCGTCTTGACGTCGGTGAAGACGGTCGGGGCCACGAAGAAGCCCCTGCCCCTGTGCGGCGCCGGCTCGCCGCCCATGGCGATGGTCGCGCCCTCGTCCCGCGCCGACTGGATGTAGCCGAGCACGCGATCGTACTGCGCCTTGGTGACCTGCGGACCCTGGAACGTCGTCTCCTCGAAGGGGTCGCCGACCACGGACAGCTCAGCCACCGTCTTCTTGAACAGGTCGACGAAGGCGTCGTACACGCCCTCCTGCACCAGGATGCGCGACGTGGCCGTGCAGATCTGGCCCTGGTTGTCCATGATGCCGGCATGGGCCCAGCTGGCGGCCAGGTCGAGGTCGGCGTCGTCGAACACGATGAGCGGTGACTTGCCGCCCGTCTCCAGCGTGATGTTCTTCATGGTGCCCGCGGCCATCTTCATGATCTCCTTGCCCGTGGCCGTGCTGCCCGTGAAGGCGATCTTGTCGACGCCGGGATGCTGCACCAGCGCCGCGCCGGCCTCCTTGCCGTGGCCGTTGATGATGTTGATCACGCCCGGCGGGAAGCCGGCCTCCTTGACCAGGTTGGCCACGTACAGCATCGACAGCGGCGTCTGCTCGGCCAGCTTGAGCACCACCGTGTTGCCGCAGCAGAGCGCCGGCCCCAGCTTCCACGCGGCCATGTCCAGCGGGTAGTTCCACGGGATGATCTGCCCGCACACGCCCAGGGGCTCCTTGACCGTGTAGGCGAACTTGCCGGGGCCGACGTCGATGACCTGCCCGAAGTTCTTGTCCGCGTAGCCGCCGTAGTACCGCAGCAGCTTCACCAGCTCCGGCGCGTTGTTCTCGACCGCCACCTTGTAGGGCTTGCCGTTGTCGAGCGCCTCGATGGTCGCCAGGACCTCGAGGTTCTGCTCGACCAGGTCGGCCAGCTTGGACATGAGGGCCCCGCGCTCCGTGCCCGAGAGCCTACCCCACGAGGGGTCCTTGAACGCCTTGCGGGCGGCCCTGACCGCCGTGTCTACGTCGTCGGCCGTGGCCGCGTAGACAGAGCAGATGTCCTCTTCGGTACTGATCCTCCGTAAGCGAAGGTCCGCCTCTGCTATGACGCCGAACAGGGGAAGGGGGTGGTGGGGACTGTCTACGTCTACTTACGTAGGGTTGACGGTGGCGAGCTTCTGTCCGTTGCTGCTCTGGACAAACTCGTTGTTGATGAAGAGGCCGACGGGCTGCGACCACGTCCTCCCGTTCGGCGCCTTCAGCTGGACTTCCATGCTGGCCGTGGTCGTCGAGGATGAATGATAGGACTTTGCGCGGTAGGCTTGAGGAAGGGCTTGAGGTGGGAAGTGCTTCTGTAAGAAGGGTCTCTGTGGGAAGGCAAAGAGCTTCGTCCGTGTAGACGGCGGTCGGCGCAGGAGCGGAGGCAGCGGGGAGGAAGGGCGAGCCGTCGGGCAAGATGAAGAGCTACTAAATGAGGGGGTGAGGTAGGACGAGGACGGCACCGGGCTTATCTTCGGTAAGCGCCCCATGATCTGCCTGCCTGCTTGCCTGCCTGCCTACCTACCTGCCTGCCTACTTACCTGCCTGCCTGCCTGCCTACCTCCGTCATGGCACCTATTAGCTCTCGATCCTCCATCGCCCGCAGGATTGGGGGGTCGAAGAGGGGGGGGGGGATCTCCGACGGGGTGGAGAGTGGGCGACGATAACTGGGGAAACGGAAACCCCTCACCCAGTGCAAGCTCTCCCCTCTTATCGCCCTGCAGCTGCCGGGATCTCAGAGCTCCAACACGAGCGAATTGAGCTGGTCCTGCCGCTGGTCCTGCCGCTGGTTGCACTTGCCTATTCTGGCTGAGGATGAGGCCATCCGTACTTCTCATCCGTGCTGACGGGTAACTTGCCTCAATACCTTCCTGAATAACAAAGAACAAAGGTCCTCTCAAACGAAGGTGAAGCCATTTGTCCTGGCGATCATGGACAGTGATGCCTTAGGTAACCATCTAGAGTGGAGACGGAGATGAAGCCGAGGTGCCCCTCTCCTTCCTCCTCTATGTCCTCGGGCTGTGGCTTATGCAGCACCAGCCACAGGCCTCCGCTGGACTCAGCCACGGTGCCCCGCTGACGGACTCTAACGGCACCCCTGGACAAACTGACGTCGTGTGACGGACGGCGGCTTCTGTCTTCTGTCTGTCGTGCTTCAATCCAGCATCCCGACCTTTCTGTAACCACCACCCGACCGACGACCGCGAGAAATCGATATCTGCACCCGCCATTCCCCCTGACCCCTTCGATGGATCCCCCCCTCCCTCGCCGGCGACCACAATGCTGCACGTAGTGGCAGCCGCGGGCTCGCCCGTCGGCTCCGAGGTCTTTGCGCTCCTGGCGCTCCTCGTCCTGTCTCTGTGCGCGCTGCTGATCCTGCGCTACTACCTGCCGCTGCGCACGACCCCCGCCTACCTCCTCGTGCCCGTCTTCTTCGCGCTGTGGCTGCCCGCCGGCGTCGTGCTGCTGGTGCCCATCGATCTGGCCTCCAGCGCGCGCACCGACGACGATGCAACCCGCGGCGTGTGGCTTCCCGAGGCCGTCCTGCGCGTGGCCTGGCGGATCACCTACTGGCTCACCTTCGCCCTGACCTGGTTCATCCTGCCCATCCTGGCCGAGTACTCCGACGCCGGCTATCGCGAGCCCAAGGACAAGCTCCTCTACTCCCTCCGCTCCAACGCCCAGTACCACCTCATCGTCTTCGGCTCCGGCATCGCCGGGCTCGTCTACGTCTTCATCTCCTACGGCGTGTCCGTCACCTCGCTCAAGAGCCTCGTCATGGCCCTGGCCTACTGCTGGGGCCTGGTCCTGGCCATCTACCTCATGGGCCACGGCCTCGTCGCCATCCCGCGCAAGCTGCTCCGCAACGCGAGCATCAGCGGACGCCTGCGCCGGATCCAGAGCCGGGCCCCGAAGCTCTACGAGAAGCTGGAGGACGCGGAGATGAGCCTGGAGGATCTCGAGACCCAGGTGACGGAGCTGAGCAGCCGCAAGGTCGGCAGCGCCCGCGACTTCCGCGACTGGATCGAGGAGCTGGCCGACATGACGAGCCTCCCCGAGGCCCCGCGGCGCCGCGGCGTGCTGCGCGGATCGGGCGACGCCGAGGCGAGGACGTTGCCCACCGTCATCACGGAGCGGTACATGGCCGACCTGACGCGCAACCTCGTGCGCGCCCGCTACGCCCGCTCGCGGTACCTGGGCGAGTGGAACCGTCTGCTGCACGACGCCACCGAGACGCAGGCGATTCTCAACTCGGCCAACTCCAAGAGGCTCGAGTTCGGTGCTGCCTCCCCCGGAGCCGGATTCTGGAGTCGGCTCCCCGTCTTGACGCCCTACACGCGCTATCTGCTCTACTTCTACGCCCTACCCTACGCGAGGATCTGCCTGGGCGGCCTCCTGGCGCTGTCGTCCTGCTGCATCCTGTGGTCCGAGATGGTCAAGGCCGCGTTCCCCGCCGGCTCCATCATCCGCCTGACCGTCGTGCACCACTGGACGGGCGACAAGGGCCAGGTCGGCTTCGCCGGGCAGGTCATCGCCGCGTTCTGGATCCTGTACATGTGCGCCGCGGCGCTGACCTCCATCACCGAGGTCAAGGTCTGGCGTGGGCGGGCGCTCGTGAAGCGGAACACGGCCCACGAGTCGGCCTTCTGGTACGCGTCGCAGGTGGCGCGCCTCAGCGTCCCCCTCTCATACAACTTCATGACGTTCCTATCCGCCGCCGTGTACAAGAAGACGGTGTTCTACGACTTTCTCGGCCGCCTGATCGACCTGACCCCGCTCGGCAAGTGGTTCGACTATCTGTTCCCCGTCGTCATCCTCATCCCCGTGTGTGCCACCCTGTTTGGCCTCTACGGCCGCGTTAAGAGGTTCGTCGGCTTCGGCGACATCGTCGAGGATAACGAGGACGGGGAGGACGGCAGCTACGGCACCGGGTCCTGGCGCGAGGGTCGCGATCTGATCGAGCGCGAGCTCAACGGGACGTCCATCCGCCAGCGGAGGCGGGAAGGCGCATTCGCCCCGGACGCTGCTAATTTATCGGGACCGGCATCGGCATCGGCATCGGCACGGGCCGCGCCCGTCTTGGTCGTGGGCGGCCGGCGGGGCGACACCACCGCCGCCTCGACGACGCCCTTTGCGACGTCGCCCAGTGCGGGCATAGCCGCTGCCGATGGTGCGGCCGACAGCCGGCGCGTCTTAGGCCAGTCGTCGAGGCGGAGCCCGCCGGAGGAGCCCGAGGAGGAAGGCTTCTTTCAGGTCCTGGGTCACCGGGTGAGGAACACAATCGACACGATCGAGCCGCCCAAGTGGTTCCAGGAGATCGGGCAGGGCATCAAGAAGCCGAAATGGATGGGCAACGACGAGAACGCCCCGGCTAGCGGCAGCCACAGCAACTCGGACGGCGTCAGAAGATGGTTCGGGGGCGCTGGGGATGGGCGGATTAGACTCTGAGATCCACTCGTCCTAGTTTTCCTTTGTATCACTGCGTTTGTTTATTCAGCCCCCCCAGGGTGTGTGGGTATTCGTCGTTTTTTCTTTACTCTCTGTCGGCAGCAATGCTACACTACGGCCTGGCGTTTATAATTTCCTTTTTCTCTATCCTTTTTCTTTTTTTCTTTTTCATTTTGCCCCTTTTCGGTCTTCTCTTGCCCTCGTGTCTTTTTTTCCTTTCGAGGTCTTCACGACGGGAACGACCGGGGGATACAAGTAGAACCGACCGCATCGCGGCGGCGGCGGCGGCGGCGGCGCCGTGGGCGTGGGGCGTCTTTCACTGCTTGCTCTTATTGGGTAGATTTAAGAATAGCAGCTTAGCTTACAGGTAGTCTTATTAGCGGACCCGTTAGAAAGAACAAGAGGGAGGCGCTAACTGTTATCATCTCCTGGCGGTAGTCACATGGAGAAGTGAGAGTGAGAGCAAGGCGGACGGGCAGGGGAGAACTTGCAAGAGGAGTACCTGCCCGCCTGCCCAGGTACTCGTAGAGGTACTTGTATTTAATCCCCGGGCGGTCCCTCTTTACTCCCCCCCACCCACCCACACGTGGGGAATGTTGGGTTGGGCGGGGTGGTGCATCCAAAAACCCCGTTAGTTCGCCCACCGAGCCAGGTTGTCTGGTTCATCCAATAGCTAGCCGGGGGGCTGCGTCAGGGCGGTTCCTCCGGACGGTTCTTCTATCGTATCTATGAGCCCTTGTTTTCTCGTCTCGTCCTCCGTCATAGCCATGCCATCAGCCTCGTGGTATTTACCTACTTTGTCAATGCTGACATCGCTACGTATCTGCACTAAGAGGGCGTGAGAACGGAAGGTCATCCCGGACCCGGGGTAGACTTGCCTTATGCAGTAAAGCAGAAGCGATATTTAGACAAGCTTGCCTGGCCGTAGGAGAAGGGGGGGAGGGTGATGGCGATAGAATAGGAAGAAGAGGGTGGAGGAGAAGGGTGGGAGAGAAGGGGCGTGAAGAGCAGAACGGAGGATTCCCCGGGGCAGGGGTGCGGCAGGCTAGACGGGGAGGTGGTCCGATCGTCGGTCGCACTGCCAGCAGCTGTAGTAGTGTCGTCGCACTTACAGGTATGTACCTGCTAGGTACTGAGAAGTGCGTGCTTTTACTCTAGGTGCTTATCTTCGTGCCTCGTAAGCATATACCACCTGTGGCTACCTGCTCCGCACATAGGGTAGGTATGTAGACAGGTAGGCGTCTCCGAGAGAAGGTAAAGACGCGCAAGTATGCAAAAGCGCGTAAGAGGAAGCAAGGGAGAAGACACGCTCTAGCCATGACTGCGGGTGGTTGGGGGTATTTACTACTTCGTTTTCGATGCACATCTTCGATGGAGGGCGTACATACCTGCCTTACCTCGCTGGAGGTATGGAGTACATCCTACGCCTAGCGCTCGGTCGGGGCGGCGGATGAATCGCTGTGTGGATGGACAGACGGATGGATGACCAGAGTGGCTGGCTGGCTGGCTGGCACTCCTAGCCAAGTTGATTAGCTGGATAGGTACCTGAAGGCAAGTGCCACTTTCACTTTCGGAGGAAGAGTGGATGGATGGAGGGAGGGAGGGAGGGAGGGAGGGAGGGAGGGATGGAGCCACCCATTTCCCTCCCTCTCGTGTCCACTGTGACGATGGCCCGTGTGCGTTTGCGCGCGTGTGGATGGATGAAAGGATGGATGGATGGATGGGCGGATGAATGTGACGAGTGATGAAGCGTCCAGTCAGTCCAGTCGGCCATTTTCCTCGCTCGGACGGATCCCTACCCCAGCTGGCCAGCCAGTGATCGAATCGAATCGAGCGCCCTCGAGCCAGCCAGCCACCGGCGACACCCATCCAGTAGTGCCTGCCTGCTCTCGGCCAGTGGAGATGAATAGGATGGGCGGGGTGGTCGCGAGAGAGAGGGAGAGACAAACGGGGGTGTACTCGAGGTGTGGTCAGGCTGACCTGGGTCCGAGGTCCGGGCTGGTTTTCTCTCCTGCTAGCTCGTCTGTCTGTCTGCCTGCCTGCCTGTTTGCCTGCCTGTCTGTTTGTCTATCTGTCCATCTAGGCTACCTACTGGCTGGATTGCGTACTCGGTAGGTTACGACTGCTGACTTTCTCCGTAATGAGATTCCCAGTTTTGGCCCGCCACCGGTTGAGAGGCCAGGTCTCCGACTAAGCTGGTGGGGAAGGAAGGGAAAGCCCACAGCAGCAAGCTCTGTGTGTGACTGGTCAGTGTCCCCCGGACTATTGCTATTGCTATTAAAGCCCCCCTAGCCCCCAGCCCCCCGGCTGACACCCCTGACCCCTGGCGGAAACGGGGGGGAAGGGCAAGACCCGGCTAGCCAAGCCAAGCGAGAAAGAGGAAGGGAGGAAGGCTGACTGGACCAAGGAAGGGAGAAGAGAGGAGGAGACGGAGACAGGGGGAAGTGGGAATGGAACTGCCGGCGGACGGACGGACGGGTGGGCACGGTCCCAACGAAAGGGTACTTGTACTTGTAGTGCGTTAGTGTAGTTGATCACTTGATGCCGATCCCTGGACGCACCCCGTCGGTCGTCAGTCGTCGGTCGGTCGGCCAGTCGATCGCCTGCTTTCTACGGACTGCTTCCCTTTCATTTATGCTTCGATCGTTGCGTGAACAAATAGAAGCATAGAAACAAGTGGGTAGGCAGGCATGAAGGGGGACGGGGGAAAGAGTGACAAAGTGACATGGAACTCGCAGGGAATAAAATCGGGTGGCTGGCTGGTTGGTTGTCCGCCCAGATGGCGGAGGCGCTCGACGTCGGGCGTTTTTCTTTTTTTCTTTTATTTCTGACATTGCACACACGCAATGAATGGCGCACACCCGGCGAGCTAATAGCCTCCCTGATGTACTCGGTACGGAGTAGGCGTACTTGGCATTCATCTCGAGACGATACTCGCAGGTGCCTAGCCCCTGAGACCGTATCCGGACCAACGAGGCACTCCGGAATGAGGCGTTATTCTGCTCATTATATTCGGCCGGTGGGTACCTACTCTTAGTAGAAAGTACTTGAACATGTGCCTGCTTGCCGGGGCCCAGCGAGGGACTACTCGCCCGAAGTGTTCTTCCTTCAGGTAGCGTACTAGGGCCCGAGTAGCGCGGAGCCCAACCTACCAATCAGGGCCGACGAACTAGTGGGAGGAGGGTATGGAGATATTGGATGCTCACCTGGATTCGCCAGCCAGTCGCAGCCTCCGAGGCACCTACGGCCACCTACGAAGGAAGAGGAGGGAAGGAAGTAAAGGTCCTGAGCATGTTTGCCCCCCAGCGGAGGGGGAGTGGAGGGGTGGTGGAAGGGGCGGTTGTCGTTCTCTCCCTCCCTCCCCGTTCCGTCCTGTCCTCCGCCCCGTCCCCCTCGGGTCATCATCCTCTACCACCTTTTCTCTCTACATCTGCGTCTGCCTCTCGTTAATTATTGGCGATACTACCTCCTGGGATGGGCCGGAAAACGCGGCGGATGGGCCAGGGACCGGGGGCCTTTCTTTTGATCCTCGTTTGATCTCCTGCCCTTTTTTTTTCCCGTCCTATGTTTTTTTCGTCCTATACGAATGGCCCGATCCGCCAGCCACCCGCCGGCTACCACCAACCTCCACAGCCAGCATACCAGGTACTACTCTGTACGTAGGTACTTACCTAGGCAGGTACGAGACGGAGAAGATCCTATACCGTATCGTTCCGTACCGTGCCCACCTCCAATCCCGCCCTTCGCCGTCCAACGAGAGAGCAGAAATGCGCCCGGCCGGCCCCGGTCGTGACGGGGGTGTGGTTTTACGGTGGGAGTGGTCGTTGTCGTTGCGGTTTCGTTGCTGTTATTGTTGTTTACTCAGTGCTTCGTAACACGAATGCCAGTATCGATACTACCTATAGGTACCTCTTACTTTACTCGGCAGGTAGTAGTAGCATACCGAAGAAAGGTGCTCTGTAGTGGGCGGCCAGGCCTATCTCCCCATGCGTTATTCTCTGTATCTTCGTCGCCACATTGCGCTGTCCATGTGGCTCCTAGGGTGTGTCCCGTCCAGGACCAGATGGATAGGCACCGCCGTAGTATCTTGGCAGTAGCATCAGCGCCAGCAGTACATATTCGCGGAGACGAAAGAAAAAGGGAAGAAAAGAAAGCACGAACCGGGAGCCGGTCGGCTGACGATCCAACAACTTTCAATTTCACTTCGTTGGCGAGTGTGTACAGTCTGTACTCGCCAGGTAGACGTCACCCAGCCTATCTGCCTCCAAGGCGCCTAGTAGCGATGCGTGGGGTACGTAGGTACAATCATTAACAGCAAAATCCACCCCCCTTCCCCTTGCTGATCACAGATCACCGGCCTCCTGGCCTTAAACCCTTGGATGAAATAAATAAAACACAAAAAAAACATGCAATCTGTGTGCTGTAACTCCAATATCGTGTCTGCCAGTCTGTTGTCTGTCTGTCTGTCTATCCGTCTCTTCGGTGCTGTGGATCCCGATTCAGACCGTCACGTACCCGCACGTCAAGAAAAAGCCAATGCCATAAAGTACTCGGCCAAAAGAAAGTACATAAACACAGGTAGACAAGTGGGATGGATACCGCTCTGAAAGTACCAAGGTCGTAGTCGATGCCGAGTCGATGGAGAAGCTAGGAGTGGGATAAAAAGGAGGAATTCAAGAGAGAAAAAAACAAAAACAGGTTGTGAACAACGAAAGGATGGCAAAACAAAACGTCACGGGGCGGGATGGATACCACGCCACGACACGACACGTTATGCAGGTCCCGCCTGTCCCGTCTGCCCTGGATGTTCTGAATGCTCTGAATGCTCTGGATGCCCTGGATGCCCTGAAGGCCCCGGCTGCTCTGCCCCTCCCCTTTCTACGTACCTTGGACGAACCAAGTGGCATGCTGGCTCGTCTTTTCTGCGTCTCCGGTTTGCCTTCGTCCCCGCCCCGTCCCGCCCCAGACTCCGCCTCCGCCGCTCTTGCCGTAACTGTCAACAACATGACATCCCCGGCCATAGACCGGGACGATGTAGACGTAGACATACCTAGGTACCCGTACCTAGGCCAGTCACCTCGGACGGAGAGACAGTTGGCAGCGTGACATCGCGGGTGTAGGCGTAGACGTACTACCGTACGTAGGTGCAAGTGCTTCGTCCAGTGGATGGCGAGCGCTCTGATCTGATCTGATCCGGCTCCATCCAGGCTAGACCTGGCCGGGACCCATCCAGCCACCCAGCCATCCAGTGACAGCGGGTAGAACAGATCTGGCGTGTATAAGGGCGCGTGGTGTATCTGAGCCTCTCGAGGCGTGTGTGTGTGTGTGTGTACGCCGGGCTTGATAGCGTATGGTGTACTAGATGGTGGGATGAAGGCAGCGGTTGGTGACGGGTAGCTTGTATGTACCTTAGACAGGAGGTACCCGGGCGGGCACCCCAAGCAGGCAGGAAAAAAAAAAGGGGCGGGGGGGAGAAACAGATCAGACAAACCTCCCTCTCCAACCAGTAACAGAATGACAAGCGTTGAAAAAGAGACCCGGGGAAAAACAATCTGAAAATAAAGTCTTCTAACACCAGTCGCACAGAGGGAGAGAGAGGGAGTGATCGGATAAACAAGAACAAGGAGCTAGCCGGTACTGATTCGCCGCTGGACATTCGACGCCGCTCCACCCCACGTTTGCTTCTCGACCCCAGTTACGTCCTAGAGTACTAGACATGGCTGGTGTCACTGCTGTTCTGTTCCCCATCTTGTCTTCTCCATAGTCCCTCTTCCCCTCTCAACCGGCCGTGTCTCCACCGGAGCCGTTAGTCGAACAGGGCAAGACAGACGGCCAGAAAGCAAGGGGGCGAGGCATAACGGCAGAACGAACCAGACGAGCCTAGGGGAACCGGTCGAGCAGCTCAGTAGCAGTGTAAAAGCAAAAGGCATAGGACTCTCGAAACGGGTAAGGGGTATGTACAATAACCCAGTAAATCTCAATGTCGGGTCTGCCAATTCAGATGAAAGCGGTCATAGGTACGGTGGAAGAAAAATATAGGAATTCGACGGTGTCTCGTCTGTCTCATCTCTCTCGTCTCGTGGTGGTAGGAAAGAGGCAAGGCAATGCAAGGTAAGTAGTACTGTAGAACTGGTTCTGTTTCTCCGCCCCGGGCCCCGCCCACCTCACTCCGAGTCGCTCCCCCTTTTGGTCGGCTTTCCTTACCCACCGAATTCCCCTCCGCCCCTCCCCCACCCCCCCCCCCCCCTTTTACCCGCTACCAAAAGACCGGAAAAAAAAGAGGAAAAGGAAAGAGAAAAAAAGGAAAAGTGGTAAGACAATCTTTGCTCCTTCCCAACCCCCGTTATTGGTTGATCGATGATTTCCCCGCCGGCTCCAGCCCATGCGTTAGAAACAAGAACCGAGACGAGATAGGAAGTACAAGAGAGGGAAAGACAGAAAAGAAGGAAAGGAAAACGCACTACCTAATCAAATTTTTACCGGTTGCCCGGGCATGCCAAACTCTTCTATCATATCATAGATCAGACACAGTAAGGAGCAAAAAGGGAATGTATACCGGACCAAGACCACGGACCACCGAGACCACTTTAGACCAGTACGACGAAAACACACACAAAACACCCCAATGGACGACGTGAAAGTAGACGAACGACGTAGCGCACTGCAGGCAGATTGAGGAGCCAGAGGCCTCTCTCTGAAAGACCGAAACAGAAGATAGTAGTGAAACCAGGAGGGTAAGAGAGGAAAGAGGAAAGAGGAAAGGAGAGAAGGGAAGAGGGTAGGGAAGAAAGGGGGGGTGGGTATTATCGCGAATACGTTGGTAAGACAGACAGAGAGGTACCAAAAACGCTTGAAAAACTAAAGCAAGAAAACAAAAAAAAAAACAAAAAACAAAATAAAAAATAAATAAAAAATAGAAGGACAAGAAACGACAAGATAGCTGTACACAACAACATTCTGCTGCCATCTTACAAGCCGTGCGTGCATGCATGCGTGCACGCGCGTAGGCAGGCCTCCTTCGGTAAAAGGGAGCCACGTCCTCCCCTCCGAGCCCACTATTGGGTCCACGTCTTGCGTCTGCGTACGTGTCTCCGCAGAGGCTGGGGAAAACCCCCCCTAAAAAAAGGAAAAGGTAAACAAAAACAAGACTCATTGCTGTCCCGTATCGTGCGGCGGCCGCGGCGGTCCGGCCACCCACCCCGCCGTTTCGCGCGGCAAATGGCTATATGGCGAATATTGGGGAGGCGGCCTCGAGGGCGGCGGAGGAGCGGAGGGCCCCGCCGCCTGTTCGGGGCTGGGTGATTGGAGTGGCTGAAGCTGTTGCTCCATCCTCAGGGGAGGAAGTCTCGGCTGCACCGGCGATCCGGACAGCGGCGATGGGGCCACGGCGAAGCCGGGATGCGGAATCGGGGGGAGGGTTGTCGACACGGACGGGGGCGCGTAGCCGTATTCGAGCGAGGGCCCCGAATCCGTCCTCCGCCGCCGGTGCGGTCGTTCTTGTTGTTGAAGATCGTATGGTGGCGGATGAGAAGGGGGCGGAGGGGGCGGAGGGTGCGGAGGGTGCGCTTGGTGTGCTTGGTGAGCTTGATGAGGAGGGTGAGATTGGTGAGAGTGATGTTGAGGAGGGCCGCGCATAGGACTGTCCTCCGGCCCGAAACTGCTGCTGCCGCCGCCACCGCTGCTGCCGCCGCCGCCGCCGCCGCCGCCTCGTGCCATCGCCGAGACTGGGCTGGGCGGTCCGGATCCGGCGTATTCTCGCATGGTCGGGTGTTGATACATGATATGCCGCAGTCGGTTACGCTCGCTGCGGTAGAAATCCCGTTCTGTCTCGACCTCCTGTAGCCGTTTCTGTAGTTCCCGGCTCTGTGACTCCATTCGTTGCATCGAGAGCTGCACCTCCTTGTCCTTTTCCTTCTTCCGCGCCCGGAACCGCGCGGAGGCGCCCGCGTTCCTCAGCCTCTTCTCGTCCGCCTGCTTGGACGCCTGGTGGATATCCACCGGCACGTGTATTTCCTCCCCGTGCGAAGGCGTGATGGTGATGTACTGCTGCGCTTCCGTCAGCGGCAGCCCGACACGGCCCGCTGCCTGGATGCTCCGTATCAACGCGCTCGACCACTGCCCGTCGCCCGTCGGTCCGCCCGCCGACATCGCGCGTCCTGCGGGTAGCCCGGGAACGAACCCCGGGCCTGGAGGATAGACGGGTCGTCCTCGCCCGGGCCCTAGCTCTGGGCCAAGTCCTGGCCCTCCTGGCCCTCCCGGTCCTCCTCCCGGCCATCCTAGTCCTTCTGGTCCTGGCCCTAGCCCGACTCCCCCCCCCCCTCCTCCCATTCCCATTCCCATTCTTCCCTGGTGTTCTCGAGGGGGCAGCGGCCTCTGTAGAGGCTGGGGAAGCTCCTGCGGGTGCATGACGGGCGTAGCATGGCCGTGGCCGTGCATCGGCTGCGAGAATGAGCGCGGCGGCGTCGCCACTGCCGACATCGTCGTCGACGGGGTCCCTGGCGGCGGGCCCGGCATGCCCTGGTGCCCCGGGTGCCCTGGTTGTGTTGGCGCCCCCCGTTGAGCGGAATGCGGCCCAAAGGGGAAGGACGAGATGGACCGGCCGCCCATGCCGGACGGGCGAGGCGATTTTGGCGTCAGAATCCGTCTTCTCGACATCTCTAGCCCGGGGTGAAGGTGCGCCGACTGCGGAGAGCCCTGCTCCGGGAGCGGGTGAGGGAACCCTTGCGACAGGGCCGAAGCTGCCATGCCCGGACCCAGAGGCGCCAACGGAGGGGGGTGCTGTCCATGCCCGTGCCCGTGCCCGTGTCCCGGGAAGGGGTAAGGCCGCGGTGGCGATGCGCCGAAGCCGTACTGGCTCGGCGCCATGGCGGCCGCGGGAGGCCTCTCGCCGTCGTTTCTGACCCTGGGAAGGGGCTGCGATGCGCCGCCGTACGCCGCCCGGCCTTCCGACGGGTTGAGGATGTTGTGAACGCCGAAGTTGCGCGCAGGGGCTGTCGCCGCCGCCGCTGCTGCTGTTGCCGCCGCCACCGAGTCGGCTCTATCATCGCCGCTCGTAGGCGGACGACTACCGGGCTGCTCACGAGGGGCTGGCGGCGGCTGCGGCTGCGGCTGTGACGGGGGGGGCGGCGGCGGCGGCGGCGGCGGCTGCAGCGGCGGAGGCTCTCTCTGGGCTTCATCGCGGGCGCGGGCTCCGAAGGGGGTAGACGTCGTCGGCGACGAGCGAGGATCTCTGGGAGGCGACTGGGAGGAGGAGCGGTGAGAGGCAGGGCGAGGCGCAGATCCCCTCTGCGACATCGAGACCTGTTCCCCTGCGCACTGGTCGCGGTCTCGACGGCCCGAACATTGACTGCCCCGACCACCACCTCCCGCAGCCCACGACGTAGACCCTGCCTCGTGCTCAGCACCGGCTCTCCCGTCCCCACCAGGTCGGCTGGCGGGCGCCTCTGGACGACACGGCCGCGCGTATGTCGAGTGCTCCGGGCAGTCCGTGCTAGGCCGACTCCGGACGGCGTCGTTGGGTAACCAGGGAACCGTGCCGACCGCCAGCGCGAATGCTTGAGCGAGCCGTGCTGAGAGATGAGATGCTGCCGGGGCGAGCCTGGGCTGGGTCGCTCGGTCCGGCGGTCGGAGGGGCCGGCTTCGAGCTGCTTGCACCGAGAATGCCTGACGAGCGTTGAAGAGGGCGCCGGTCGAGCGCGGAGCCGTGGGCTTGGGGCTTGGGAGCTGCCTCGGTTTATGGGCTCGGGAACGGGGCGGCCACGGGCTGCGGGCGAGTGCGCCACGGGTTAAGTAGGCCAAGCAGACGGGCTGCCTGACAGCAGTCGGACTATTTGTCAACACCACCAACCTGCCCTTTATTTTTTTTCCCTCTCCAGGCGGCTCGGAGTAGCAGTGTGCGGTGGCAGTAGCAGTAGCAGTAGCAGTAGCAGTAGCAGTAGCAGCGCAGCAACAACAGCAACGGCAGCAACAACAGCAACACAGCAACAGCGGCAGCGATAGGTAGACGGTAGGTACCTCTGACGGAGACGAGGACAAAGGCAACGGGGGGTGGACAGTAGGGAGGAAGAGGGGGGGCGTGAAGCTACGACTAGCTCGGAGACACAGGGACGGAGTCGTGGGAGGCGTAAGAGGCTGGGTCTGGCCGATGGCGGCTGCCCTTTTTTTGACGAAACCGGCCAGACGCCCGCGGTATATTGGGAGGGATCTTTAGCTGGTCACAGCAGATATGACGGACGCACCGTGTGCTGTGGGTAATCGGAGCAGCGAATACTTGCGTGGTGAACGGTGCGATTGGGCGCAGCAGAGCGAACCACTCATGGCCCTGAGGCGTTGGCTCGCCCAGTGAGTGGCTGCAGAGAGCCCGGAGCGCTAGGTACGGCCTGCGGTCTGAATGGCCTGAATAGGTGGGAGAGCTGGGAGACCCGGCCGAGCTTGCTTTTCTCGCCTTCCGCTTCGTAATTCCTCCAGGACCCTGGGGCTCCCCTTGTGCGAACGGGCCGGGGGCCTCGGGGCCGCAGAGCCAGTGTTATCGCCTCTTCTCCCTCGTCGTCTCGTCTATCGAGATGGTCCGACGTTGACGGGAAGCGGAGGGACGATTCGTCTGCCTGCGTCGGTACGTGTTAGTCAGGTCAGCAACTGCTGTCTGACCGTCTAGCTGGCTGGCCGGCTGGCTGGTTAGCACGCTGGCTGGCTGGCCGGTTGGCTAGTAGTGGTCTGTGGTCTGTGGTCTGTGGTCTGTAGTCTGCGTCGGAGGGGCTGGCTGGCGGCTGTGTCTAGGTTCGAAAAGGGAATAAGAAAGAATCGTCGGGTCGAGGCATTGGAGGACTTGGTAACAGCAGCTACGTACGTGTTGGTCTGGGACTTCCACCAACCAACAGCTCCCCTTTCAGGCTTCCCCGGCGGCGGCGAAGCATGAGGGAGGAACACAGGCTTTTTGTTGATTTTTCGTCTTTTGCTTTTCTTTGGGTCGGGATTTCCTGCCACTATTTGCGGTCCCCACGCCCTGCTGCTCTTATCGGGGGTACAGGAACCTCATGACATGGGGGCAAGATGGCACAGAGCTAGGAGGGCTAGGGTGCTAGGCAGGTTGGGTTGTGGTGTTGGCCGGGGTGCAGGACGAGCAAGGGGGGGCGTTGCCCCATCTCTGGCGTTACGCTGCTAGAGGCCACGGACAGGGCTTAGAGGGGCCGCTTCCTTCGGTTGGCAATGGGTGGTCAAGACTAACGCGAAGCGGCCGAGTCGGACATTTTCCCTCTCGGCCCCTTCGTCTTTTTCCTTCCCCTCTCGCCCGTTAAAAGTTGCGAAAGACGTGATGTGCATAAAACGGGCTAGAGCCTGGGTGAGGCCACGCAGGCCGGGCCTTGCAGCCCACCCGCTGAGGGAAGACGGCTGCAGGGCTCCTCCCTTGTTGGCGACCCGACCAGACGGCCAAGCGTCGGTGGATAAGCCTGCCGCCACCGTCCGCCGCCACCATGCACAACGGCAGGAGGGAGAAGGAAAAAACGAGGCGAGAGGAGGACGAGGTGGAGGGCTCCGGCTGGAGGGCCTGCCTGGCTTCGTCCCGACAGGGTGGAAGGAGGGATTGCACCCACATCCGCAAGCAGTGATCTCCCCCCCCTCCCTCGGTAACGTGGACCCAGACGACCGCGGCCAGGAACCCGCACAGGTACTGAGGATGTACCGTAGCTACTTGTACCTGTCGGCTTGTATTGTCCTTCGTAGGACGCTAGTGCAATGCCCCGTCTCTGCACTGTCCGGTCGTACTGGAGGTCGTGCAGACGGAGGCGATGACGAGGAGGCGGCCGGGCGGTGGTGACGGCCGCAAGTGCCGCTGGCGCCGGACGCGCTGGACGCTGAGCGCTGGACGCTGGACGCCGGACGCTGCACGCTGGGCTCTGCTTCCACCGCAGCCGGCAGACGCGCTACGCCTCGTATTATTATCTCATGCACGCGGGATGGCACAGGAGAGCTGTGGCTCAGTGCTGTAGCCGGTCAGCACGAACAGCGAGAGACGGTGAGCGCGAGACATGTGGCCGACTGCTGACTGTGACAGGCAGGAATAACTGGCAGACATGCATGCGCCGCACCGGGGAACGTCTCATGCATGGCATTCCCTCTCACCGTCTTCTTGTTGTTGTGGAGACCGGCAGGTAACCAATGGCCGTGGCACTTCGTCGATGGGGGGGAGCAAAGCTTTGGAAAGGAGGGGGCAGGACGCTTATTAGTCGTCATCCCAAGCCTGCTCGGTGCGTGTCCCGTCCGCAGCGTAGGCTGCAAATCAACGAGCTCTGCAACTCTGCCATCTGCTGGCCCATGTCCTCTCGTTGGACGCGTCGGACCACATCGCACAGGCAGACCTAAACAGCCGGGCAGCGTGCCACGAGTCTTGTTGTAGTATGCTGTAGTAGTTGTGGTTATGCCGTGCTGGGGGGAGGGGGGGGGTCGGATGGCACTCTGCTCGGGCAGGTATCCTCCCCGTCGACAAGTACAAGTACAGTCCTTTCCGGGATGCGATAGCGCGCAGGCGGGCTCGCGAGCACGGCGGGCACGAGGCCCAGCCCGCCCGCTGGCTGGGAGGGCCAGTCACAATAAGCTAGAGTACGAGATGCGTCATTCTCCAGGCCAGATCAGGCCAGCAGGACCAACAGGAGCGGTGGATCTTGGCTTGGCCGCCTGCGGGCGGTGGGCGGTGGGCGGTGGGCGGTGGGCGAAGTCGTGTTCTGGAGCTGGGAAATCTCTCGCGCCACCTGTCAGCGGTCAGTGTTCCCGACCACCAACCACCCAGCCGGTGCAGCCAGCCTCCCTCCCATCCACCGGCTCATCCACCCAGAGCAGGAGGTTGCTGGGGGGGCGGACCGGCGGGCTTTCCTCTCTCGATCTGGGAGCTGAAGAGTTGACAGGTCATAAAATGGCCGCCATGGCCGGCGCCGAGCTGACGGTTCCCTGGAGATTTTGGGACGAAGAAGGCCGGGATTACCAGCATGAAGCCACCAGGGGTAGTCCCATAGTAAAGCCGCGGTGTGGAAACGATAGTCTAGGTACTTGGGCCCTGCCGTTGGTCGAAATTAAAGAAATTACGGGCCCTGTCCGCGGGGAGTACATGCCTGGAGAAAAGGTGCCGAAGGAGCGGTTCCAAGTCGGCACCCGGCCGGTGCCTGCCAGCGTCTGCCTATCGACGGCCTGTCGTCTGCCCATCGTCTGCTGCGGCAAGCAAGTCAGCAGCAGCTACTTACGCATGTCTTCCGAAGGTACGACATAGTTGCCTAGAGGGCGAGCAGGCGGGCGGGAGACCGGGCTGGGCACCAGGATGTGCAGGTTCGGGCTCTCGACGCGTCGACGTGGTGAAGGCTGAGTAGTGCTAATGCTGCTGCGCACGTTTTAGTGTTGGGCACGTACCGCTTGGGGGCACTCGCGAAATAATGGTACGCGGCCGAGGATGAGAACCGCCGGGGGGGGGGGAGGGGGGGGAGGGGAGGGGGGTGAGATCCGGGAGAGAGGGAAACATCGAAAGAGAAACATCCACCCGCAGCGACTCGCGAGTGGAGGTTGACGAGTAGCGCACTTCGCACAGGGAAAACACCTAGCTGGAGAGACAGGCAGGCCGGCGGCTGGGACCGCTGCGGCCAGCGCTCCAGTGACCGAGCAGCACCTGTCAGGTTGATCCAGGAAGTCGTCGAGAGAGCCACTAGCCGTCTCTCGGGGCCGCTGTCGTTGCGGGAAGAGGAAAAGATGGAATGAACCCCGTGGCCGGAAAAAGTGGACTTGCAGTGGGCACTTGCTCCGCCCATGCAGAGGGAGGTGCCCGTTGGAAAGTACCGATGGGGGGACTGGAAGCCGCGGAAGGTGCAAAGGTGACAAGCGGCGGGACCAGACGTGGGAACAGGCGTGGGAACCAACGTGGGACCGCGAGGTACACACCCTCCGCAAGTACTTGGGCTGGTACCTCCCGCTACTTTGATCAACAGCGAAGAAGGCGAAGAAGGCAACCACTGTCGACCCGGGAAGGCGCCAGCAACGGCGTCTCCCTCCATCGTCCCCCAACCTCCGAGGCTGCGATTCGCGTTCGAATCGGTTCGAAAGAGGCAGCCGCGCCCGATTGATCTTTTCTCTTTCTCGGGGCGGCCTCTCGAAACCTACGGGTACTTCTACGCTGTGTACGTAGGTACCTCGCGAGGTACCGAGTTCTTCGGGATACTGAGGTACCGTGCCACCCGCCGATGTACCCCTACATAGTTAGCAGACCGGTCGGGCATGTCGATCCACGGAGTCAGGGTCGGTACGAGAGGCAGGCACGCAGGATGGGAGACTCGTGATGGTGATGAGATGGCTGGCGAGTACTCCGCGCTCCGCGGCTCCGTACTGGCTGGCTTGACCGCTCCATGCCATCCATCTCCGTCCCACACGAATTGGACGCGGGTGGGCTCTGCTGTTGTTGCTGCAGGAAAAAGAGGCAGAGTCGAAAGGTGTCTGGCGCCCGCCTCGCGCCGCTCTAGGCAAGTCTGCCAGTTCTCATTACCTCTTCACTTTACCTCGTCTCCCCGCCCCGTGTGGGCGCCCGCCAACACATGCTTTCCGGCTCCACGCTGGCCCCCCGAGCCCGCAGTTAGCTTGCCTGCATGGCCAGCTCGACACCTGGGCTGGGCCTGTCGCGGAAGGCGGAACGACCCTGGGCCTCGTCTCTCGCGACGTCACCGCCCTTCTGCAGGCTAAGGCACGCGCGCATGCAGCTACTACTGCGCGCACTTGCATAAGACTGCAGATTGGGCGTCAATTGAGAACAGAGCTTTGGAGATGCAACCCTGCCACACCGACCGGCCACAAGGCGGTGGAGAAACTCGGCTTCTGCTCCGAGCAGCTTGCTGGGACATGGATCCGTTGTCGAGGCATGCACCCCCCTCTCGCTCCCGTCCCCTCGCCTCGCCATGGCCTCGCCACGGCCTCGCCTCTCCTCTCCCCTCGTCGCTCGGACCAGGTCTCACGTCTGCCTCTCCTTCTCTGTTTCTCCCTCCCACACCTCTCTTGTGCGTGTGTGCACGGCACGGCCACAACATCTCTCCATTGTTACGTCAAGTCATCAGTTGGCAGCTGCGCAGAGGCGCGCCTCCGCCTGTCACCCGCGGCCTGGCCCGTCCAGGTTTGCCGTCATAGCTTGGTCGTGCTAGCTGGCCACCGAGGGGAGTGGCCTGGCCGGGTCGAGTCCATCGCGTCAGAGATGGGCATGTTGCACCATTCCGCCATCCCTGGTAACATTGGGTGCAATACTTTGTCCAATTCATTTGCGCCTGCGCAGCAGCAAGCCGTTCAGCCCGTCGCCTCGAGCCCCTTCGTGCGCATTGGCCGCAAAAATAGCATCTGAACGCGACAATGGACGAAAAAAAAAATTTAGGGAGAAACAAGGTCTCCGGCTTCCCAGCACTCTTCTAGGGCTCTTCCAGGGTTCTTTCAGGGCTCTCCCAGGCTTCAAGGGGCCGGAAATTGGCCCATGGAACGAATGGCCTGCGGCGGCATGATGCGTTTCCAGGAGTGAACAAGCGCCCAGCCGCCCGCGAGCCCCCGAGAGGGAGGGGGGGGAGGGGGCCCAGCGTTTCCCTCGCTGCCACTCCGGAGGCTAATAAACGATCCAGCGCACCGGGTCGGCCAAGATGGTAGGACCACGAACACTCGCTCCATCTGTGCTTGTGCTTCGAGTTCGGTGACACGTCTCTCCGCCTTTGTGTCTCTCTCTATTTCGTTATCTTTTTTTCTTGTTACGTGCATCCGTCCCTCTCATACGTCCTCGCTCGCAATCGCCTCCCCTGTGACTGGCTGCTCCCCCTTTCCCCTCCTGCAGGTGCCGCGCTGGACACGTTTCTTCCAGGATCCCCAGTGCATTGACGCCTGAAATCTCCCCCTCACGCAGGCCACTTTCCATTGGGCTGATTTGCAGCTGCACCTGGAGGAGTGGGAGGCTGTCGTGGCTGGATCCGAGCCAACCTGGTCTTCGTCATATTGCATGTCGGCTGATCTACCCAGGCCTTCCGAAACGAAGCGTCGGCGAGCGGGCGGCGGCGCGGGCGGCGGACAGGCAACCTGCATGACCCAAGGCGGACGAGTTGCAAGGATGTTGAGGAACGCCCCCTTCGCCGGCCAGCCCGCCGCCCACCAGGAGCATTCTGCGGCCACACATGCGGCCCCCGACTATCCTTGGGCACGAACAAAAATCGCGCCGCCCCCCCCCCCCCCCCTCGGCGGTTCTCACACGGATCACGGCACTCCCCCTCTCCCATCACATCAGGAGCCGTCAGAGTGCTGTGCCAACACAGCACAACACAATAGCACCACAACACAGCGCAACGCACCGCAACGCAACGCAACGCAACGCAACACGCAGCTTCCGGCCCAGCTAGATGCCTGCTACGTGACCTCGGATGCAGGAGTGCTGGCGACAACAACCGCCTGCTCCCTCCCTGCCCCTCTGTTTCTGTGTGTCTCTGGCGTGGAGAAGGGGCAGATCGCAGCACGATTGTGGATTCGTGTCCTCGAAGCTAACTCGACGCTAATAGAGCCACTCCCTGCACTGCTCTGCAACCGAGGCGTCACCAGCACCGGCACCAGCGCCACCATGACTGGATCAATGAGATCAATGGCACGGCTGCTCGTTATTAGAATTGCTCTCTTTCTTTTTCCCTCCGCCGATTCGTGTAATGTCGCCAGGCACTAACTACAGATACTCCGTACGAAGCACCGAGTGGCCACTCCTCATATCGCGCTTACCACCTCCAGGAACCCGGAACGCCGACCCCCAAGATTGCCAATCTCCATACAGACTGTACTAGTTGTATTGAACGGCCGGAGAACAACCGGCTCTGTGCTACTTGATTGGCTGAGGGATTTGCGGTACCTATTTTGCTTTGCATGGATCGCAGGGTTGTTCTGGACGGAGAGAGCCACGGAGCTTCAACGACGATGCTTGATGATACGATAGCAACCACAGAGTACGACGCAGTCCCTTTGTCGACAGAGCGCACTCCCGTTGGAACAACGGTGCCTCATCCGCAGCAAGGGCAGTCACGTCCCAGTCAAGTAAGTGGGGGCCGCTTGGCGTGCTTGTACCGAGTCCTCCGTACAAGTACAGTGAGGTATCTCAGTGCTCAGTACGTACTCAGTACTCCGTATACCGTTGCGGCCTCGGCCTCCCCTGATCTCCCCCCCCGGCGATCCTTTTGAGGCATCCGCACGGGAAAAATGAGTGTCACGAGGCGCCCGGCTTCACTGCCGCGGTGGGCCTGGGGGACCGTACGAGAATCAAAGCGAAGAGCTCCGGAAGGACGAGCTGCGACTGCTGAGACAACTGTTTAATGAAATGGAAATAAAATGGGAAACAATTCGGTTTGTGGGGACGGGGAAGGGGGACTTGAGGAAACGGCACCTGGGACGTGGCGTGCATGGCGCGTCGTCACGTTTCTTCCCTCTGCAGCCACGAATCCCCCGTCTAGGCGGACACTTTACGGCGGTCTCTTCTTTCGTCAGGTCGCGAACTCCCCCGTCTCCGTGCCCTGTCCAAAAAGCGCCCCCTTCGTCTGGGAGAGGGAATCTCATGCAGTTAGCACTCCGTGCGAAGCGCCCCCGCCGCCGCCCCCCCCCCCCCCCCCCCCGGTCCTCATGTCCTCATCTCTGGCCCTTCTAGCCCCACGTCTGTCCAGATGGGTGACCTATATACTGCCGCAGTTGCTGCCGCGGTTCGAGTATTATCTCCTGCTTCTGCCAACGGCAACCGTGCCCGGGTTGGCTTCTAAACGGCGGGGATGCTGCTAAGGATTGCGGAGAGTGTCACAAGCCGGACGGACCGATCCCTTCAGCCGCGATCGGCTTCGCCGGTGTGGCTGTTGCTTCCGCTTCCGCTTCCGCCGCCGCCGCTTCCGCCGGAGTTGGTCTCGTCCAGAGCTCTTGGACGGGCTGTCGTGTTTCATAGGAGAACCGTCTCGTCTATATGAGATTTCGTACCATCATGGGGGAGGCCAATAGATGGGTTGTTGTTCCTATCGCCACTATGGGTGCTACTTCGGTACTCAAACAATGTTGAAGGCTACATATATGTAGGTATCTACCTACATATAGGCAGGAAGCAAGTCTGCCCACGGCACGTCGGTCGTAGCCATGCAATATCGAAGAGCGATGCCAACGGTCTGGTTCATCCTCTCCGGACGTCCGTCTGTCTGTGCCCGTGGCCGTCTGAGTCTGGTGCCAAGCTTGCCGAGCTGGCCGGGCAGGAAAAGAAAGCACCGGAGGGGAAAGGGAGGGGAGAACTAGGGGAGCCGCCGGAAAATAGCCCTTATTGACTCCCAACTCCCGACGAGAATGAATCGACGGGGGTATTCCTGATGCGGAGAAACTCGCGGCACCGGAAAGCGAGGTATTTTCGGCCCTCCACCCCTCTGTCCGTCGTGGCAACAAAAGTGTTAGTGCTTTGTCTTACCTTTTTTTCTTTTTATAGGGCGTGTGATGTTGTTCTCAGCTCTCAAGCCACATGGCCAGCGAGGACTGGGGCTTCGCCCACGGAACACGAAATACGCAAGCCCCCCGTGCGACTAGGACGGGACCAGGAAGCGCTTCGTCGATATGTCTGTCGTGACAGGTGGTCTGATCCAGGGCGGCAGCTCTCACGGGCTAGTGAACTCGGTTATCATCTCTATCTAGGCGGCTGCTGCGAATGGGAAGGGCCTCTCGCTGGTTCCGACAGGCATGGCCGGTTCGGTGAAAGGCGACTAGGTCGACGATGGTAGTTCCCTCTGGCCTGGTATCATAGTGTGGTGCGGGAGAGAGACTCGAAGCTCTTGTGGCTCCGTACGGGTAAGGTACCTGACTCAGTACAACCTTGTGAGAGACCTTACTCGGGCCGGGCTGCGGCACGTGGCGCGTCCCGGAGGCTGATTGGTCTGCCGAGCCCGGGCAGAGCGGCGAGATGCGATGGATGGATCGTGGGGGCGGCGGCCGTACTCCGTTTGCACATCGTACAAGAGACCCCCGATGCTTGCGCCAGTGGGTCAGGCCACCGGCGATGGATAGTCTCGCAAGTCTGTCAACATGCGTCCACGATCACCCATCGCCATTACCGAGAAGACGCCGCCTACCGTCTTGGGGTGGACACCTTCTCGCGCGTGCAGCTAGCGCTTCCGGATAAGGTTGGAAGCAGGGCGTGGCCGGGGCGTTTGGCCAGGTGGGATATGCCGAGGCGCGATGGGAGGGAGGCGCCGTCTCGCCGGAGCCACATGTACCGAGCTTTCGGGGACGCTAGTCGTGCGAGGCTACTCGCGCCGGGGCTCCAGCGTCTCATGTTTCGATTGCGGGATGAAAGGTGGGTGGCCCCGGAGTGGCCGACGACCAGCGGCCGGCGTCGGTGACCCGAAAAAGAAGACTGCAGCCGGGGTGGTGAGGCGTTGCAAGCGGCGTTGCAAGCGGCGTTGCAAGCGGCGTTGTAAGCGGCGTTGCTCGCTAACGGCCCGGGGGCTAATAAACACGGATTAGAAGGCCGCTAAAACGCCGCAAGCACTTTACCAAGTCAGAGGTGTTTCTTTTTTTTTTCTACTTTTTCTTTTTTCGGCCTCGCGCCCGAACGGGCACTCTTCGCGATATCTTGTCGTTCTGTACGGAGCTGTAAGGGGCCATGGATAGCGCGCCACACTACACTCCGCACTCCGCGCGGCGCCTGAAGCCCGCTAGAGCCTAGCGCTCTTTAGCGGATGTTTAATGTAAAAGCCCGCTAACGCACGGCGCACGGAGCAGTCAGCCATCGACGTCACTTGCCTTCTTGCCAAGAGGGGAAGGTGGGAGCGACTGCCGAGGAAGCTGCTACTAAGGGGAAGCAACAAAAGAGCGCTAGAAAAAAAAGAGAAATCGTTCGACGTTTCGAGGAAAGAGGAGAGTCGAGAAGCCTCTCGGAACGGAGCACCTACGGAGAAACAAGAAACCAGCAGCAACAGACGGAGCAGCAAACAGAACGGCGGAAACAATGAGACGAATCTATCCGCGGGCGGAGAGGAAAGAGATGAGGCGAGTAGACGAACCGCGATTGCGCCCCAGGTGTAACCCTGGACGGGACGATGAACGGGACAAGCGCTGACCAACTGACCAAGGGTCCTGAACACCTACTAGCCTCAACCCTGCGTAGTAGCTGTTTAGCCTCGGACGGGAGGCCAAAAGGGAGACAAGCCTGCGCGCCTGGCCAGCCTCCATTTCGTGCCGCTTTCGCGTGGTACCCAGCAAGGGGGGGCCCCCAAAAGTGCCTCTTCTGCTGGCTTATCCAGTACGAGTATCTGCAGGCATATGCATACCACACACTCCGGAGAGAAGGGCCCCACTAGATCGGCCGTCGACCCTGGGTCAGCGGCTCTCGGCCGGCCAGCAAATCACGGCTGCACCTCTGCGTGCTTCTATAATAAAGCTGCGGAGCTCCCAGCTCTCGCTGCTCGCGCGACCTCTGCCCCTCGCGCCCCGTCCTCTACCCCTTCCTCTCCTCTTCACCAAGGCCCAAGGCCCGGGTGATTGACTTTCTCGTCCGGATTCGTTTTGGATACGCAGGTCCGGCGCTCATCATGTTCGGCTTCAACAAGAGCGAGAAGACGGAGGAGGTGGTCGAGCCCACGACGGCGGACGGCCTGCCGCCCATCGACGTGGAGGGGAAGCTCATCACGCTGCCCGTCGTGGCCTGCGGTGCCGGTCTCTTCTCCGACGGCTACATCAACAACGTGAGACCCTGCCACCTGCCCCACAGCCCTCCCCCGCTAACGGCGCGACAGGTCATCGGCTCCGTGAGCACCATCCTGGCCCTGGAGTACGGCGACGTGTGGGCGACGTCCCGGGCCAAGACGGTGGTCAGCGCCATCGCCTTCGCCGGCACCGTGGTCGGCCAGCTCTCCTTCGGCGTGCTGGCCGACCGCTGGTCGCGCACCAACTCGCTGCTCATCTCCACCGTCATCCTCTTCGTCTTCACCGCCCTGGCGGCCGGCTCCTACTTCCACGGCGACGCTATCGGCATGTTCAACATCCTGACCGCCTGGCGCTTCTTCGTAAGATCTGTGTCATTCACCCGAGAGGCGAACCGAACTGACGGGAAATGCGGCACAGGTCGGCATCGGCATCGGAGGCGAGTACCCGGCCGGCAGTGTGGCCTGCGCCGAGTCCACCGGCGAGATCCGGAAGGGCTGGCGGCACCTCGTCTTCATCCTGTAGGCATATCCGCGCGTGCTCTTTCGGCACTGGGGCCGGCACGGGGCCAGCTGACCGTGCATCGTCTCCAGGTTCACCAACAGCCTCATCGACGTCGGCTTCGTGATCGGCGCCTTCGTGCCTTGTACGTCTTGTTCCTCCCTCCGGCCGCCCTCGCCTCCTGCTGACAGGCCCCCCAGACGTGGTGGCAGCGGCGTGCCACAACGGCTTCCTCAGCACGCAGTGGCGCACGTCGCTGGGCATCGGCTGCGTGTTCCCGCTGGTGCTGTTCGTGATGCGGCTGTACGTGAAGGAGCCGGAGGAGTTCTCGCGCAACTCGATGCGCGGGGTGAAGACGCCGTACGCGCTGGTGGCGCGCTTCTACGGCTTCCGGCTGTTCATCGTCAGCCTGATCTGGTTCATCTACGACTTCTCGACCTACTCCTTCGGCTTATACTCGCCAACCATCCTGGCTAACATCTTCAGCAGCGACGCGCCGCTGACGACGGTGTTCGGGTGGAACACGGTGATCAACCTGTTCTACCTGCCCGGCTCATTCCTAGGCGCCAAGCTCAGCGACCTGATCGGCCCGCGCTGGTGCCTCATTGTCGGCGTGTCGCTGCAGGCCATCGTGGGCTTCATCATGGCCGGCGACTACGCGCACCTGTCCACGCCGGGCATGGTGGGCGCCTTCGCCACCGTCTACGGCATCTTCCTCTCGCTCGGCGAGCTGGGCCCGGGCAACAACATCGGCCTGCTGGCGGCCAAGACCTGCGCCACCGGCATCCGCGGCCAGTACTACGGCATCGCCGCCGCCATCGGCAAGATCGGCGCCTTCGTCGGCACCTACGTGTTCCCCTTCGTGGCCGCGGCTGGCGGCAACGACGCCGTGGCCACGGCGCAGTACCCCTTCTTCGTCAGCGCCAGCCTGTGCCTCCTGTCGGCCGCCCTGACCTTCTTCTTCCTGCCCAACGTCGGCCAGGACACCATCCAGTTCGAGGACGCCCGCTTCCGCCGCTTCCTCGAGGAGCACGGCTGGGACACCCGCCAGCTGGGTCTGCAGAAGGGCGGCAGCCTCGAGTCTGCCGCCGCCGTCGGTCAGGACGAAGCCGAAGCCAAGGCGTAGTCTTTTTATTTTTATCTTTCATCTTTCATTTTCTGTTATTTATTTTGTGCCTTACCTTTTTGTCTACGGAGGGTTGTCATGAACGAGTGATGAACCTGTACGCAGCAGTGATACCACTTTCTTTTCGTAGCTTAGCCCGTGCCATAGATAGCATGCAGAAGCCATGTTACTATTACGATGTTGGTAGATGAAGTATAGTACAGTGGAGGAAGGCTGCCTGCGTTCCGACTCTACCTCTCTCTGGGACCTCTCTCTGGGCAGGTCTGTTAGAAAAACTTGACACCCAGCGAGCCGTCCTCGCCGAAGACCTGCGCCTTGCCCCTCTTCTCGAGGATCTGCAGCGCCTTGCGCAGCACGTCGCCGTCCAGGCCCTGCAGCGGCGACGCGCGCGCGGCATCGCCCTCGGCGATCTCGTAGACGGTCAGCACGGCGCCGCGCTGCGCGGTGGCGTCGACCCAGGCCTCCAGCTGCGCGGCCCACTCCTCGGGCGTGCGCCACCACACGAACAGCACGTCGGCGGCGTAGGCGGGCATCGCGGCCGCGTCGGTCGCGGCGGACGTGGCCACGACGTACTCGGCGGTGCGGTTGCGGTGCATGTGCTCGAGCACCTCGCGCGTGGCCGCGGGCGAGAGCTGCCGGTGGATGCGGCGGTTGTGGAAGATGGCGTCTGCGGAGGCGATGGTGGTCTTGCCGCCGGCTGCGGTGGCCGTCGTGATGCCCGCGCTTGCGCTGGCGTTAGGCCCATCGCCCGCGCTGCCCTCAGAGGAGAGGGGGTTCAGGGCCAGGCGGAAGATGCGGTAGTGGGCGCAGAAGGCGAGCACGATGGCCTCCCACTTGTCCAGCTGCGCGCGGCGCGTGGACTCGTTGGGCTGCATCGTGTACATCGGCGGGAAGTGGTACGCCCGCGGGAACTCAAACGCGCCGCCGGGGCTGCCGGCGTCGGCGGCCATCTCGTCGCGGAAACTACAGGTGTGTCGGTGTGCGGGTGAGGCTCTATCGAGGGTGAGGCTAAATGGGCTGGAGGTGAAGGTGCGATGTGGTGGGTAGCACGGTAAATGCGCTGAAGATTAGCGGGGCAGGCAAGCCGGTCGCTGGAGATAGGCTCTACGTTATAGGTACCTACGTACGTAGGCAGGTACAGGCCACCAAAACGGCAGCTTCTTCATTCACCTTCCATTCACCTTCCATCGTTCACCTCCCTATCGTTCACCTCCCATTCCCCTTCCATCGTTCACCTCTCATTCCCCTTCCATCGCCTCCTATTCCCTTCCATCGCTTCCTATTCCCTTCCATCGCTTCCCATTCCCCTTCCATCATTCGCCTTCTATTCCCCTTCCATTCATTCGCCTTCCATTTCGCCTCCATCCCAACCATAAAAATACAAAAGACAAAGCCGCGCCATCGTGGTCCTCATCGTATCGATCGAGCATCCGGCCCCCTTGCAGAGCGTGCAATGCCAGACACTAGGTATATCCAGTTTCGTCGCACCGTTACCAAGCAGAATAACCAAGCAGGAATACCGACAGAACGCCCCAAGTCACCCAGAAAGGTAGAGGAGATGACGGCTGCTGGGGGCGTGCTATAGGTCCGCGCCGGCGTCGTCGTCCCGCAGCAGGTCGGAGCCGCCGAGCTCCGTCTCGAGCTCGTCGGCCACGAAGCCCTCGTAGTCCTCGAGGCTCTTCTGCACGTGCATCTTGAACTTGATCACGTCGATGAGCATGCGATTGATCTCCGCGTGCAGCTCCTCGCGCAGCGCGTCGGCCCGCGCCGTCAGCTGCTCGTATCTGGAAGCCGGTCAGCCCGGGGAGAGGGAGGAGGAGGGAAGATCGGGGGAGTGGTGGGAGGGGAGGGAGGGGGACGGAGGAGGAGGGAAGATCGGGGAGAGGAGGGAGGGGGACGGAGGGGGACGGAGGAGGAGGGAAGATCGGGGGAGGGGACGGAGGAGGAGGGAAGAGCGGAGGAGGGGAGGAGGAGGGAAGAGCGGGGGAGGGGAGGGAGGAGGAGACCTACTCGATATTGGTGTTCATCTCGCGCTGCTCCATCAGCTGGACGGATTCGGACAGGCTGGCGCGCATCTTGGCCAGCTCCTTCTCCATCTTCTCGATCTGGGCGTCGGAGGTCAGGCGCTGGGCGGTCGTGACCTCCTTGGTCTTCTCGTGCTCCTCCTCGGCGGCGCGCACCTTTTGCTCCAGCGTGCCAACCTCGTCGCGCTTGTCCTTCATGGCGTCGCGGATGTTGTCCAGCAGGTCGTGGTCCTTCATTATCGCGTCCATGGCCACGCTGCGCCGCTCCGCGACCTCCTTGCGCAGCGCCAGGAAGCTGTTCTTAACCGCGCCCCGGAGGTCCAGGTTCAGCACGTGCGCCGGCTGGTAGCCCGTCGTCGCGTCCACCAGTAGCCGCTCGCTCTCCATGCTGCCCTGCGGAGGCGTCTGCGACTGCGACCGCGACTGGGACGTCGAGGAGGCGAAGCTGGGCCCGTCGTGCACCGTCACCCGCAGCTCGAAGTCGCGCCCCCGGGCGTTGGCTGCCGAGGCCGGGATCAGCGCGATCTGGTAGGCCAGCGTGTTGTAGCGGTCGGCCATGCGCTCCAGCTCGTCCAGCTTGCGGCTGGCGGCCACCTCCCTGTCGGCCACCTTGCGCCTGACCTCGTCCAGGCGCTGGGCCGCGGCCTCGATGCCCTTCTGCAGACGCTCGCGCTCCGAGGTCATGCGGTCGATATCCGCCATGCCCAGGCCCTGGTCGTCCACCGCCTGCTGCAGCCCGCGCCGCTCGTCCTCGGCCTCGCGCAGCTCCGCGGCCAGCCTGTCCAGCTCCTCCTGCAGCACGCGGGTGCGGCCCTCGTATTTGTCCGACCGGTGCAGCGCCAGCTGGTTGTACTCCTCGAACTTGACCTTGTCCTCCTCCATGATCCGGAAGTGGTTGTCCAGCACCGCCGGGTCCGGCGTGGCCTTGTCCAGCTCCTCGATCTCGCGCGCCAGCCGCGCGTGCTCCGCCTCCAGCATGCTCAGCTCCTCGCGGTAGCGCGCGTTGGCCCGCTCGAACGCCTGCGCCATGGCCTCCACGTGCGGCGCCAGCGCCCGCTCGGCGTCCTCGTCCGTGGCGTCGTCGTCCATGTGCAGCCAGTCGCTGTACGCGCGGCTGAGGAAGTCGAAGATGATGTGGTCGCCGCTCACGTCCACGCCCGCCTCCGCGCACGCCTCGTCGTAGCGTTGCCGCCCGTAACCCTCCAGCATGCGCGCCAGCTGCATCATCCAGTGCAGCAGCCCCAGGAAGGTGCTCCAGTTCTGCCCGCCCACCGCCGCGATCTGGCTCTTGGTGATGCTGCGCTCGTACGGGTAGCGCAGCTGCTTCAGCAGCGGCGGCACCTCCTGGTCGATGTTCTTCTGGAACCGGTAGCTGGGGTCGATGCGGTGGTACAGCCACTGGAACATGTAGTTGAAGTCCTTCTGCGTCGGCGACTTGATGATGTTCTGCGACAGCGCGTGCTTCATCTCCATCTCGAAGTTGTGTTGCGTCAGGTACTCCAGCAGCTCCTGGCCCAGCCGCGCCTGGTACGACCGGTCCTTGAGCGGCCGCGGGTCGCGCGGCACCCCCGCCGCCGGCGGGCCCTGCTGGAAGAAGCTCTGGTGGTGGCCCCCCAGCGGCCCGCCGTTGGCCGTCGACTGCCGCCCCCGGTACACGCTGCTGCGCCGCTGCGCGTCCGTCGAGGCCCGCCCGGGCAGCCCGCCGCTGCCGCCACCACCGCCGGGCGTGTAGGGCTTGAGGGAGGTCGTGTTGTTGTTGTTGTTGGTGGTGGTGGTGGTGGTGTTGCCAGCGGCACCGAACGCGCCGCCCTGCTGGAAGGACGCGCGCTTGACGGAGGAGAGCCCGAGGTCGGCCGGGTTGCCGCTCGAGGACGAGCGCTGGAACAGGGGCTGGCTGGGCCGCGACAGCGCCAGGGACTGCCTAGATCCCGACATCGATCGCGCGTGGCTCGGGGGGAACGGCACCCCGCCGCCCGCCGCGCTCGAGTGGGAGCGCTTCATGGCCGACGCCGGCTGCGGCACGGACGAGTTGTAGCTGATGCCTCCGAGGGTCTGCCCGTCAAGTCAGCCGCTGGTACAACCCCGAGAAAGAAGAGAGAGGAATTGCCGGCGCACCTCTCTGGGCCGGCGCACGCTCCACAGGCCTGCGTCCTGCGACATGGCCGAAAGGATCTGTTGTTGCGACTTCCTGTCGCGCCTCTCCTGTCGCGCCTCTCCTATCGCGCCTTTCCTATCGCGCCTCTCCTGTCGCGCCTTTCCTGTCGCGCCCACTTCCCTTGCGATAGCGGAAGTTGTTCGAGAGAAGCCAGAAGCGGGCAAAAGATATGGCGAGATGCAAAAAAGGAGTCGCGATGGTAGATACAGCCGGCTCTCGTTGCTGCTCTCGTTGTTGACAGGCAATACGCAAAAAGTATGTCTCGTCCAGCAAAAATGGGGCAATTAGCTGGCAGTGGCCGTCGGAGAATGGAGACGCACGGCCAGCGCAAAGCCCCTCGATAGGGCAAAAGGTGGGATGCGTGTAAACACGGAGCGCATCTGCTGATTGGTCCAAGTGGATGCCCGCAGCCTGCCTGGGCAACGGCCACTCCGGGGTCCCGCTAGACTGAGGAGGGGTCTATCTATCCACAAGGCCCGTGCACTTTATCTCACGTGCCGTTCCAGAGGCTGGGTGCAGCGACAGACGCTATAAGCACTATAAGCACCTATGATTACAGCGAGCAGCCGCTGACGGCGCAGGCAAGCAGGCAAGCCAATGGGCTCTGCCAAACCTGAGCCTCGGTCCAGCCCGGCCACCCGAATTTCTGCTCCACCCCAGCAATCCAGCACGGTCAAGTCATTCTCCATTCCCCATTCCCCATCCATACCATCACCGCAGTCGTGGCGACACTCCCCCTTCCGAAAGAAGGGCCATCTCGTGAACCGTACAGACCGTACCAGCACGCCATGCGTTCGGGGACATAGTCTCGCCGACCCATTCACGATGCCCATCCGCGAGGATCTGGTAGCTTCTGCTGTATGCCCTTCCTCGCTCTCCCTTCCTCTTCCTCTCTCTACCTCTTCCTCTCTGCCTCTTCATCTCTCCCTTCCTCTTCATCTCTCCCTTCCTCTTCCTCTCTCCCTTCCTCTTCCTCTCTCTACCTCTTCCTCTCTCCCCTCCTCTTCCTCTCTTCCCTCCTCTTCCTCTCTCCCTTCTGTCTTCACTCCCTGACCATTGCTAATGAAGGCTTGCTTACACCTCTCTTGTTGCAGGCCAAATGTCAGTACTTCCTCTTTGCAGCAGACACCGATGCCGACAGGGAGAGCGGCAGACAGCAGCAGCTAACAGCAGACCACAGTCCTCCAAGACCCCAGCGTCGCAGCATCCCCCGTCGAGAACCGCATCGCGTTTCTGCAGGCCAAGAACCTCACCCAAGAGGAGGTCAGCGCCGCCCTCGCCCTGGCCGGCTCGCCCAGCGGCGCCGGCCCGGACTACAGTGCCTCTAGCCCCCCGCCCGCGACCGGCGCCGTGGTCGTCGCACCCTCCCCAGCCCAGCGGTCGGCCTACTACGGCCAGCCGCAGCAGCAGTATCCGCCCTATGGCTGGCGGCAGCAGCCGTTACCGCCCCCCGAACCTCCCAGGAGGGACTGGCGGGACTGGTTCATCATGGCCACGGTCGTCGGCGGCGTGAGCTACGGCCTGTACGCCATGACCAAGGTGGGTGGCTCCGTCCTCAGCCCCATAACTGATGTCCCCCGTTCCCTGCCTCGTGCTGACCGGATCTGCCAACAGCGATACGTATATCCCCTCGTGGCCCCCCCGACGCCCGACCGGCTCCAGCAGGACAAGAAGGCGATGGACGAGCAGTTCGAGAAGGCCTTCGCGCTGGTCGACCAGCTGGCCAAGGACACGGAGGCGCTCAAGGCGGCGGAGAAGGAGCGCACGGAGCGGCTGGACACGGCCCTGGCCGAGCTGGAGACCGTCCTCGGCGATCTCAAGTCGGCCAACAAGCGCCGCGAGGACGACGCCGAGCGCCTCCGCGACGACGTGCGCGGGCTCAAGGACGCCCTGCCCCGGGCGCTGGACGCGCAGAAGGAGGTCGCGGACAGCCGGCTGCGCGAGGTCAACGCCGAGCTCAAGAGCCTGCGCACCCTCATCAGCCAGCGCATGAACCCGGCCGCCTCGGCCTCGGCCTCGACGCCAGCACCAACCGCGGCGGCTACGGCCGGTCTGGGCAGCTACCTGCGCCCCTTGAGCGGCAACGCCACCCCTCCTCCTCCTCCTCCTCCTCCTCCCCCGTCCGCGCTGGCGGTGGCGGACAGCGAGAACATCCCCCCCGCGGGGGAGCAGCAGCCCAACAACAACAAGTACGTGGACCTGACCGCGTCGGGGCTCGGCTTCAGCTCGCCGTTCGGCGGCAGCGGCATCCCCCCGGCCCGGGCATCCATTCCGGCCTGGCAGAGGGCTCTGTCCAACAACCAGACCCAGACCCAGGCCCCTGCTCCGGCTTCGGTCTCGGCTTCGGCCCCGGTCCCGGCATCGCCCTCGCCCGTCATAAATGGCGACAGCGGCAGCGGCAGCGGCAGCTCGTAAGAAAATAGGGAGCACGAGATATGACACACTATCACGCGACGACACGCGGGGACCAGACGCTGGATAGGTGAGGTGGGCTATGCGCCAGCCACGTCCTGTCTGTACGATAGCACAGGATTACCCTAGTTTTCTGTTTTTTTTTACGGGGTAGGAGAGTCCCTCGATCGATCGATAATCAGGTAGTCACCGTCAATGGGAAAGCAGGGGAGTCTGGAGTTGCGTTCTCTCTCGAACTACAAAAATGTAGGCATCTACCGTGACGGGCAGCCGTGCTATTAAGGTAACCACCCCATCTTAGCTCCAGAGTCAGAGTAGCGACTCCCGTACCGTCCTTTTGTGCCCTCTCTACTTCGTATGTAATCGGCAGGCCTGGCGTTTTAACACCGCTTCTTTTGATGTCATTTTTTTGATCCGTAGTATGGGCAGGGGTGCAGAAAGGCCACTAGGCCCTGGCGGCGAGTGGAGAAGGCTGGCCGCGTTCGGTTTTCATAGATTGAGATGGACGTGCCGAGGCACGAGAGCGAGAGCATCGTCCACTCAGAATTAAGCGAAGGGGGGCTCGCTCGCCACCGCTTTCCGCGTCTTTATCCAGTTACCGAGTCAGGCACTCAGGTACTCAGTCGCTTTAGTGCAGGACCTGGTCCGTACGAACTGCGCTAAGCCCGTGTCGGTTGTCTTTTTGATCTCCAAACTGCTAGTCTGGACCCTAGTCTGGACCTGCGGACGGAGCTGACGGTGGCGCTGCTGCGGGCGCTGACGACGCCGGACCCGGCGCGGCCGCTGAGCATCTCGGCCACGCAGGCCATGGTCAACGTCGACCCGGGCATCAAGGGCCGCATCTGGGTGAGCAAGTACACGGCTCCGGCACCGCCGCCGTCCGAGCGCGGCCCCGACGCCGGGCTCGCCGCTGCCGTGGGCCGCGCCGTCGAGGGCCTGCGCCACCCGCTGG